>JAQIXW010001520.1:0-18937 GCA_034700685.1 Willowsia buskii | reverse complement strand
AGTAGTAGACAATACACCAGTAAAGATAACCCATTATCGGATTAGTAATATAATCCGTTTTCGGTGTCTACGTTGAGACCCGAATTGGGATTACATTTATATTTGTTTCGCAAGCTATGCAAATAAAGATATGATTACGTTGTGTTTATTATAAGTGGCAACTAACAAGATTATCACACCAAGAGCAATCTTGCGTATTTATGTTACATAATTATTCTTAGTATCATAACTATGTAGTATCAAGTTGATTCTAAAGATGACGCTATGATGTTAAGCAAAGACTCTGTAGTAAAGTAGTGGATGTAAGTGTAATGCATTTATTTCTAATTTTCTTTGATTGCTTGACAATTTGATGTCATATTTCGTCTTGTGTGTCTTACCAACCGTTCTGAAATGAGCATCACAAACATAATGAGACAGATTAACACGTAGGCATAATGAAGTCTCCAGCAGAAGTTCGTGTATCTTTTTCAATCTTTAAGATGCAGATTCAGATTAGAGCATGTGTGAATTTGTATGTTAAAGCCGGTACGATGAGAAAACGAAAAAAACGAATTTTATAAAAACACGTAATGAAGAAGAGTAGATCCAAAAAACACTTGTAGCGTAGTACATATTTATTACTATTAGTTAAACATACTTAAAGTATTTAATTATTATATTATTATCAATTCGGACATTGCTCATAATTGCACACATTTAAGTTCAATGTTTACTTGCTGACATTTGCTAAAATAGAAAGTGAAAAAGTATTTGCTTTGTTGTATTGCAATTTTTTTTTAAACAGTAAAATCTGTAAATTGTGTTGATTAAAACTATCCTGTGCACAATGTTTGCAAGGGTACCATTCGAACTGAGTGTCCATTTGAAAGGGGCTCACTTTAAAGTGTCCTACACAAAGAAGTTTTTTATTGAAGACTTACTACATCATGTCTTACCAAACTGGTTGACAATAGTGATAATTTGTCTTCTATTTTTGGTTCCACGAGTAAATGGAGAATGTTCCAAACAACAAACTTGTAATACCTGCACCTTGACACCTAATTGTTCCTTTTATGTTACTACCGAGCAAGTGCTGTGTTCCGAAAAACGATGGATTCCTGAACTACCCGAACGCATAAAGTCAAAGATTGCATTACCAACTCTGTGCAAATATGGTATGAACATAATATTTATGACAGTTTGATTTTTCAATTATTTAAATGATGGTTTAATCTCTGAAGTTTCATAACAAAAACTATTAAATTTTACCGTTTAGCTCCGACGCAGTATTCTACCAAGCGACGTGGACAAACCAATTTGAATGGTATAATATTAATATGAAAGTGAATACTGAAAACAGTTTTAGTTAGATTGCTGACATAGAATAACACACATTTATTTTAATATTCCAGGACTACTCACAGATGACAAAGTGAAAGTTTACGAATTAAGTAATAATAATATAAATATTTACATTTAAATTAAAGTATCCAATTTTTTAAACGACAAATAATAACTAGTATAATTTTTGTAGAAGTTCCTCCGCAAGATGCCGTTTATCAACAGAAGGAGACAAAATTAGGTAGTTTTACAATACATACTACAACACATGTCACATTTAAAATTAGGTATTTACAGTTTGTCCTCTCTGCAGCAAATGGAAGTTGGAAGTTATTGGAGAGAACCAAAAGTTCACAACGTTCCACAACCTTAACCTCTAATGAAACTCAGTCATTACCCTCCAAAGTAGTCGAACCCTTGCAAAAAGGTGAGACTACAAATAGAAATATTGACTACAACTCGTACAACAATACCAATTTACAATTCTAATCATGAATCATCTTCTAACGCAGGCTCCCCCACTGACTCCACAACAACCATCTCTACTAGCACCACTACCCCTGATACTTTCACCATCTCCACCGATAACTCCAACCCTCCCACACTCACGACTCCCTCCACCACCACCACCGACAGCAGCATCACTCCCACACCCACAACTCCCCCCAACCCCGCCACCACCAGCGACAGCAGTAACACTCCCATACCCACAACACCCTCCACCACCACCACCACCACCACCAGCGACAGCAGCAACACTCCCACACCAACAACTTCCCCCATCCCCACCACCACCACCATCCCCGTTACAGCCAACTCCATCAACCCCATCAGTGTCATCTCTATCAGCACTCCAGAAATTGACAATTACAACAGTACAACTATAACAATCCCCGATATCACTCCTACTCATGCAACTGTCCTCACACCAAAAAGCAGCATGGAGAAGCAGTTGCAGTTTTATCCTCCAACAACTGAAAATCCTAATTCTGTAACGAACACAGTCACAGCTGCAGCAACAAATGTACTTACTACTACAGAAAATGCTGTGATCTCTTCTACATATTCAATGGACAATCCAATTATTCGTAGTACAGTAAGTACTGAAACAACAAGTATGACAAATAGCATTGATAATCCAATTACTACAATAGCCACAAACACACCAGCAACAACTACTGACCAGCTAACAAGTAAAGTCTCCTTCACTACTTCTGACATCACTACCACAGCAAGAGTTACTGACTCTACAGAGACTGTTAACGTTTCACCAATTTTTGCGAGTATTGAAAACACATCACCTGTTGTTGAGGAAGCGCAAAAATTATCAGTTCCTATTCTAATGAGCTCAGAAATGAGATCTACTTATAAACACAAAATAGGAGAGTCCACTAAAACTGTTCTTGAATGTGTGGATTCCACCAACTTGAAAGAATTGAAATTTCGTTTGAGACTGAATCAATGTGAAAGTCAGATGATCTTTCGTCGAATTCAACAGATAAATCGCAAAAAAGATTGGAGTCAAGAGAGCTACGCTAAGAACTTTCAGAGATGCATGAAATTCATATCCTAATGAGCTTCAATTCCATTAGTCTTATAAGTAGTAATAATTTAGTTATGAATATTTTTATATTGTTTTACTACACTAGAATTTTAAACAATCACTTAAGTTATAATTTACACTCTGTTATCTCAACGAACAAATTCAGTATCTTATAAATGTATTATTCAACAGTACAACACATAAAACTTATGTACCTACTTATCAAACGGGTTAAATAAAGAAAATTTACTTTCGGAGATTTTTTGTCAATCCTGTGAATAAAAATTATTCTAAATTAAATTAAAACTTCACCAACTGTCATAAAAAATTTGGAGAAGAAAGATTTTTGTTTACGTTTAGCTTTTTTCCCTCCTTTTCTTTTTGCATCTTGGTTCTCACTTGCTAGTTCCTCATGAGCATCAGTGTTCGCATACAGATGTTCAGTAGCGCGTGCTTGAGCCCGTGTCTGAGTAGAGCAGTGAGGAGTAGGTTGGCTATTTTGCATGTCCACATGAAATGATGATGGTAAGGGTGGAACAGGCATTTGATGTCGAAAATTTACCATGTAACTTATAGGTTGAACCGGGTTTATGTAGTGTCCTGGATATCCATGGGCACTAGCCGAAGGTAAGTCGTTTGGATGGGGCGGAACAACTGTTTGTGTTGTGAGATGTCGTCCAAGGAGTTCCATACTATAATCACAAATTAAAGATTTAAAAAATTTATTACATATAGTAAAACTTAGCACATGAGACTAACTGAGATTTTGAGAATTTATATGCAAATATTATAATATAAAAATACTCAATAAAAAACTTTTTACTTACTGCATTAAAATGTTTGCGTTAGTCCAATTTTCCACAACATTTTGCTGCATGTATCCTGTAATACGTTTTTTGGATTCTGATATGAGTGATGTAGTGACTACATTGCGAATTTGAGTTGGAACACCTAATTCCTTACATAACTCACGCATATTATTCTGCATGGTGTCAGTAAGAGTTTGAGAACAGAAGTGAAAGCTTGCTTGACTACGAAATCACTTAAATAGGTAGGTGGTTTTCGAAAACTACATTTATAAAAAACCGAAACTTGTAATTTCACTACACGTGTGGCGTAAAAATTTCCTGTTGATAATTTAATCATCAGGAAACCATAAAATGGAGAGTTCATTTTTTGTTCACCTCAGTAGTGACTCTTCTGGAGCTCATTATTCAAACAACACATTATCAAATTTTAGGACACATCTTGCAACTCCTATAGACAGCGGCGATGATAAGTTAGAAGTTGCATTGTATGAAATGAGTTATACTTTTGCAGAGCCGCATATAAAAAGAAGAGAGTTATTATGTGAAGTGATACCAACTAGTACAGTTCAAAATATTCAACAAGATGGGATGGGTGTTGTGAGGCTTCTGGAAAATAATCCAATATTCAATAAACCTGAAACAAACTCTGGGGAAATGTGGGAATTACAAGTTGTTAGAAACGCTATTGCAAAAAATATTAGTTTTGAGGAGAGTAAATCCGGAATAACTAGTACCAATGGTGCTGAAAATGTTTTGCTTATGTATTCATCAGCACATGTACTTGCAGCGACACATATAGATGGAATATGGAACATTATATCTGAGTTAGAAACACTTCTGCAACCATTAGATATATCATTTAATGTGATAAATTCTGATATTATAATAGTATATTCGAAACCGTACTTAATTAAAACATTAGAGTTCTCACAAAGTATTAAAAATATACTTAACCTGGAGAACGCGAGTTTTTTCTATAACTCAGAGGAACAGACATATCAGATTCATACCAGCATAGATTATAAGGAATATGCAATACATATAGATGAAAAGCTATTTGATATTGAATATTATGTATCTTATCAACCCATCAATGCGCAAAGTGATCAGAATGTGCAATACGAACAATTACGAGCACCATCTAATATACGTAATGAATTAGATTTGATTGCTGTTTTAAATAAGTTATTGGTTGGCTTTAGGATATCACTTGTCAACAATTATGTTCAAATTTTAGATTCATTAAATCAACTTGTAGGAAAACAGTTAAAATTTAGTCCCAGAGTTGAAGCTATTTTAGGCTTGACAGAGTTTGAAACTGATTATATTGGCGAACGCAGTACTTTAGTGATGAGAGCTAAGTTTCCAGTCTATTTTAATTATGGACAAACAAAAATGTATGTATATTCTGATATACTTCATAGTGTACGAGTTGGCGACACAGTTGCTCCTCTTTTACGTATATGTAAATATGAAGGGGTCGAGTCGCAATTAGTTATAAAGGAGTTTTTAAATCCACAATACATTAGTATAAACAGAGCTTTCATCGATTCCATACATATTTATATTCGCTCTGAGAGTGGAGATTTTCTCCCTTTTGAGTTAGGACAAATAAACCTTACTCTGCATTTCCGACAAAAATCATAATGTATCCTACAGACGAGTCAGTTCAGCACTATTTAAAAATCTACTCACCACAACTAGGGAGGGGAAGTGATGAAGATTTAAAATTCTATGTTCCAAGAACCCGACGTCAAAGAGGGTCTGGCCTTGGCTCAGTTCTGAAATCAGTAGTATCCCGAATTATTCCGTTTGCTAAGAATTGGCTATTCCCTGCAGCTCAAAAATATGTCGTACCTCATGCCAAAGAAGCAGTAAAAAATATTGCTGCTGATTTAATAGAGGGTGAAACATCATTTAGAGACAGTTTCAAAAAACATAGCGGGTCAGCTCTTAAGAAGAGTGGAAAATCATTTGTAAATGACCAGTTGGGTTCAGGTCGTAGGCGAAGAAGGAGAGTCTCTATTAAAAAAGGGAAAAAAAGGAAAAATAATCGAAAAAGGAAAGTTCCAAGGAAGGGCAAGAGCAAGCGAAAAAGAAAGAAAGTAAACAAAAAAGTGAAATCTAGTCTACTCTTCTAATGTCAAGCAAAATACCGAGGTACGAGGTCATAAGAGGGGAAACAGATCTCTTCTCCCCTCCCAAATTTGACCTGTCAATAGAATCTACAAGTGTTAATGATGTTTACCCTCAAACATCAACGAGTGATCGTCAGGCTCCCATTGTATTCTTTATACAGGTATAAATACATATATGAATTTAGTCAAGCGACAACATAACTCAAATACGTTTTCTTTATTTATTTAATTTAGGGAAACGACACTAGCTATGTTAATATGAGAGAAAGTGTACTTTATTTGAGATGTAAGGTTACGGATAGTGACGGAACTGACCTACCCGCAATAACAGATGTTAATGTATTGACATATGGAACAACTAATAATATATTAAATTCGATATTTGAACGTGTAAATTGCTATATCCAAGAAACAGAGGTTACTGCAAAAACTAATAATTTGCAACCATATCGTAGCTATTTCGAAAATGTTTTATCATACTTGGAAAGTTTCAAAAAGAGTCAATTGGAAGCGTCAGGTTATTTTCATCAAGAAGATTGTACAAGCAAGACAGACCCGGGATGGACAAATAGATCAAATTTAATTTTGCAATCGAAAACTTTTGAGCTACTAGGAGTTATAAATAGTGACTTATGGAAACTGGATAGGTTACTATTACCTGGACTGGATATACGTATAGTTTTACATAGAGCTCCAGATAAATTCTTGTTAGAATGCACCGGCTCAGGAAAAAAAGATATAAAGCTTGAAATTTTGGAGGCGAAAATAAAAGTGATGAAACATACGTTGATCCCATCAGTTGCACTTGCTCATTTACAAGCGTGGCAACAACATCCTGCAATATATTACTATAGTCAAAGTCAACTAAAAACATTTTCAATTGCTACTGGAACAAGTCAAGTAGATAATAGCTCCGTTATTAACGGATTATTACCTAATCGAATGGTAATTGCAGTTATTGAAAGTGCCAATTTTGCAGGTGACTATGCATTAAACAGTCTTTTATTCACACATCAGAATTTAACGAAAGTTCAAATAACTGTGAACTCTGAAAAAGGATTAGAACAGACAATCGACTGTGACATTGTTGGAAAACGTTATATAGAAGCTTATCACAGTTTATTTGCCGGTCTCGGCTGTAGTCTTGAAGATCCCTCAATCGACCTAACACTAAAGGAATATTTAAAAGGAAAGACAATGTTTGTTTTTGACTTGACACATTCATTAAATGATGACAATTTTTCCCTGCCTAAACATGGGTCTGTAAATATACATTTGCGATTTAAAACAGCAACTACAAAATCTTTGACTGTAATTTTGTATCTTGAATATCCAACTGTATTAAATATTTATAATGACAAAACAGTCGAGTTTCAAGAATTTCATTAAAAATGGATACAAAAACAATTCTATCATACTTACGAAAAATAAGTAAATGCAGGAAATCAGAATTTGATGTGATTCCTTGTGACTTTTTAAACACTTACGTAATCAAAGCTACACCATTACTGTTATGTATAAACTCTGATACTTCTGATAAGCCCGGTCAGCACTGGCTAGCAATTTACATAGCTTACAAGAATGGTCCAATGGAATTTTTTTGTTCATATGGTGTACCAATAACGCATTATGACAGTAGTATTGTTAATTTTGCAAGACGAAACAGTTTGCGAATAATACAGCGACATACAAGATTACAGGGTGACAATAGTGACACATGTGGTAATTATGCTATCTTTTTCCTAAAAAAACGTTTACAGGGATGTTCAATTGATGCAATTTATAAATGTTTTGGAAAAAATTATGATAAAAACGATATCAAAGTCAAAAAATTTATATTGTCTTTATTTGTAGAAAAACAGTTTTGTAATAAATTTATTAATATAAACCAGAAATGTAAATGTTTTAATGAATAAAGAATTACATACTAATTAAATTGTTGTCCATTTTTTACTCGAGTTTGATTTAAATTTTAATGTTGTTTTGGGAATAACTCCAGAAAGTATATCATATGGAATTTCATTCAAAACCTCAGTAAGACCTGGTGTGTACCCTGACTTATGATTGGTAAGTGATGTGATAAGATTTTCATATTTACTTCCGGGAATCGGCTTTGTGTTTATTTCTATTTCGTCTTTGTTGTTGGGTTGGATGTTATAAGCGGATAAGATTCTCCATATATCAACTGCTTTTTTTGATGCACTCTCTTTGACATATGTGGGTATGGTTTCAACTTTCTTTTCCTGTGCTTCGCTTCCTATGTTTGGAACAGCCTCTATAGTGTTTTCCACAACATGTTTCACTGGTATAGGTTTTGATCTCCGCTTTGTTTGCTTGGCACCCAAATCTCTTGCAATTTGTCGATATAAAAGAATTTTCAGATCATCTGGTATGTTTTTGTTTAGCACCTGGTTTTTGGTTTTCTCTATATTGTGTTCTACTTTGATTTCTCTTTCATCTACGTTTTTTCTCATAAGTCTCTCGTAAAGCGACTCAGGTATCAAACGCATGCGTTTAATATTCGAAGTCATCTCAAATTAGATTTGATGCTAAATAGCCTAAAGCCAATTTGACTGCAAGAGGAAGAAATCCTCCGTGCTGTTGTAAAAGTTTACGTTTAGATTTAATTGATCCGCGACGAGCTGCTAAAGCTTTGAGTTGTTTTTTATGACTAGATAGTATTTTTAATTGTCTTTTCGTTGTAGGAACGTTTTTATTAATAAGATTTAAAGCAATTTCCTGCAATGACTTTATTTGCGAATTGGTAGCCTTTTTTAAAATTTGCTTGCGAACTTTTCTCTTTGCTTTCTGCACGCTCAATAGAAAGCGCTTATTTTCGATAATATTTTTCACCATTTTGAGGTGTATACTCAATGAAGCTCTTAGTCTAAATGGTTATATAAGAGAGAAAGCAGCTATTTTATAGATATTTGTAATAATGGATTCCATCGTGGAGCATTTCACGAACATTCAGAAACCTGGTTCCTTTACAAGTGCATCTAAATTGTCAAAACTTCTAAATATTCCCAGGAGAAAGGTCCAGTCAGAGTTAAAACAAAGTCTTACATATAATAGACATTTACCATTTCATCCAAAACGTATTAAACGTCGGATAACATATAGTCCATACATACATTCTATGTGGCAAACAGATATTAAATATGTACCATTTCCAAAATCAAATTATAATTATAAGTACCTGGTTTTTTGTCTAGACCAATTGTCAAAAAAATTGTTTGTAGAGCCAATACGAAAGCAGACCTCAGAAGAGGTAATTAATGCATTTGAAAAAATATTCCAAAGAGCAGAGGTTACTCCTGAGAATTTAGAAAGTGACAGAGGCACTCAACTAATATCAAAGAAAACATTAGATTATCTGAAAAGCAAGAATATAAATACATATTCTAGAACAACAGCCATCAAAGCAGGTAGTGTTGAACGAGTAATACAATCTTTATTCAAAATCATAGCCAAGTACATGACAGAGAAAAAAACCAAAAGGTTTATACCAAAACTACAGGATTTTGTGAATACTTACCAAAATACATATCATTCAACAATTAAGACAGAACCAGCATCAGTAAACAAAGACAACCAATGGAGTATATGGGAAAGATTATATGGAAAAGCAGAAAAAAGAATTCTTCCAAAATATCGCTTAGGTGACACAGTGTTAAAAAGGACAGATAAAAAAACATTTCGAAAGGGATATTATACTAACTTCGACGAACAAAAGCACATTATACATCAAATAATACCTTCAAACCCTCCAATGTATAAAATACGCATACCTAGTCAAACTAATCCAATTAGGAAAAGTTTCTATCAAGAGGAACTTGTCAGGCTGAATCAATGATATTTTCTTCAGTTGAGAAAGTGAAGTGATTGTGTAACCATCAAAATGGCAGGATTCAATTTACAAATCTGGCAAAAAAGAATTCGGTCACAGAAAACAAGACCGAAACCGGGTTGCTGCGGTTTTTACATGAAAAGGATTGAGCGTCACGTTGGACCTGTTGCTGGAATACATTATTGCAAATCTACAAAACTACCTATTACACATCTGTGCCCGCACAGAAAAACTAAGAACGATGATGAATACTGTTCACCTGTTCATGAATATTTTTATGTGCTTGTGTCATTGTTTGCCAATGAGGTTTTTAATTTGGAACAATTTAAAACTATTCTCCCGTTACCAAGACATGTCACGCAGTCATCACATATAAATCATCGTCCAAGCTACGGGGAAAGTAGGGAAGGTTGTGAGGGTTTCAAATGCAGAATTTTAACGGAGTATGAAATACCTGCAGATTACATTCGACCAAATAGACTTCTTTATGCGTCTGCAGCATGGGATTACGCAACTTGCAACCCTCTAACTGCTCCATGCTTTCATTTAAACAATGAATGCCAAGCAGAATCCCGTGGTCTCTATGCAGTCATAAAGGCTTTCGCTGTTGGAATTTTTGATGGTGAAGATTTCTCAAAGGATGAAGGATGTGGTAAATAATACTTTTCTTCATACAATTTATTACTTTATTTGTTCATGCTTCACTATCGTAATATGTAAGTGCATCAATACGTATGTACTACCGTATGCATAATACTGTAAACTTTCTCTTCTACGTTCTCTTCTTCTCTTTTTATTAATGTAGATCCTGTATATTACATAAAAAACTATGGATGGAGTTCAACTATGTCCGCATGGTTAGAAGAGTTTCCTAATGGAAATGGTTGGAAACAGCATTTACTAAATCCCGACACTTGGCCTAAACTACCATCTAGTCGGGAGTACAAGGACATCGCCATCAACTTACTGTTTCATCCCAAATCCATAAAAAATATGTGTGTGGAAAATGCTTTGCCTGAAGTTCTTGAGCTATCTGACAGCTCTTCTGAGAACGAGGAAGACATCCAAGAAATGGTTGACGAATTAGTTCAAAGTCAGTTTAATTCCCAACCTCACAACCCGGATCTATCTAACGTAGAAACGGCATCTACGTCATCATCATCACTTGGCGGACGGCGAAAAAAAGATAAAACCAAGGAACAACCAAAAAAGCGAGCTCGAGTTGATGATAACATTAGTCATGATGCCGGACCGTCAAGTGCAAGCAAAAG
The DNA here is from genome assembly GCA_034700685.1 of Willowsia buskii. Taxonomy (NCBI): domain Eukaryota; kingdom Metazoa; phylum Arthropoda; class Collembola; order Entomobryomorpha; family Entomobryidae; genus Willowsia; species Willowsia buskii. The sequence goes on along the minus strand of JAQIXW010001520.1, from coordinate 8,003 downwards.
AGTTATTCAGCATATAGATCAGTCACAAACAGATGCAAATAATATTTTGATGGAAATTATTCCAGAGCTATTTGGTCAATCAAACGATACGAATATTACAGTTTATGCATGTCACCATAAAAACCCACTTTTTGCAAAATATTTTACACCAAATTTCATAAGCCAAGTTGTCTCAGGATGTTGTTTACCGCATCCATTAAAAGACAAATTAATTGATTACATGCAGGCAAAGAATCAGGGAATCAGATACAAAAATTCCTTCAATTATCCACTTGACGATAATCGTATTAAAACGTTTTATACTGAAAACGCTACTGGTAAATTCATATATATTACGCGTCAACCAAGAACTGGTAGTAATTTAATGTTTATGTATTTGAAGATAGACAAAGCATTACCAAACTTTTTGTTGCAATGTATTAAGTTTTATGAGCATGCAAAAACATTGTATGATACAAAACTGATTGCTGCCGCATGCATATTCCGTTTGTCTGAGGGTTCTGCTTTATATGAGTTAGACGAAACCACTAACAATAACATAAGTACATCCTACAGGCAAAGCAGCGAATACCCTGCAATGTTATCAATCTACAGACGTAGTAGCTCGGAATATCTTCTTCTGAATTTGAATGTTTGCAAGGATTTGCCAAGCTTGCTATTTTTTGTCGCTGCAAAATGGGCTGACTCAGGTGTACAAAGGCATACTATTTTGTCATTGTTCACTTCAGTCGTCAAGTGCAAAACAACTGCTGAACTTCAAGATTTTGAACTCTCCGAGGGAATATAAAAAAAAGAAAGTTAGCTCAGCGAGTTTTCATTACTGATCACAAATATGAGTAAAATTTTGCGAGTTAAACGTGTCACACACACTGCAAAACTCCCAACCCGACATACCCATCTATCTGCAGGAATTGATTTATATAGGTTAGTAATAACAAAAATTAATATTAAAAACGTAAAAGTAATTACTGGTTAATTTTAAAGTGATGAGGATATCACCATACCGGCTGGGGGTAAAGCAAAGATTTCTACAGGAATCATCTTACGTGCACCTAAAGGCACATATCTTCGCTTAGCTGGGAGATCATCCTATGTATATCAAAAGAGTTTAGTTGTTGGAGGTACATCATCATTAAGATTAATGGTTATTCATAAATTAGCATAAACAATAATAATAGGATGCTAAATAAATAATGTGTTAAATTTAACAAATTTATAGCTGGAGTAGTGGACAATGATTATACTGGAATTGTATTCGTAATCATGTTTAATCTGGGAAAAGAAGATGTTACTATAACAAGGGGTGAACATTGCGCTCAGGCTGTTCTTGAGAAATATAAAATATGTCAAATTCTTGAGATCCATGGTGAAATTGAGACAACAGAGCGAAATGACTCTGGATTTGGTTCAAGTAATGTTGGCAATTCTACATTAGAAGAAAATAAAACTAATAAAATGAGTAGTGGAAGTAATGATGAATCCTAAATTACTTGTAATTGATTGGTCATTTCATTTCAGCAGTAGTTGTGTTTAAGGATATCAACATATTATATATAATATTGTAAATACATTATGAATCATAATTGTATCTGATCTGCAAAATAAAAATCAATAGATTTAGTCAGCAATCAAATTACAGTTCTTTTTCTACATATTTTATGCAACGTATGTTTATTTGAATTTTCTAGAATGCATAATTACATCAGTTCTTCATAATATTCAAAGCTCACTGGTATCATGCTCATTGCTCTGACACATACCTTCATCATTTTTCATCACATTTCATCACAATTCTTTGACAACAAAATGACGCAATTTGGGATAAGTTTCATGCAAAACGTTGCTTCGTAATTTAATTAAAGTTTGCTTAGTCATCATGTTGACAAATTTATTTTTTGTTGCTTGGTGAGTTGGCACATGAAGTGAACTATGCATATACACGATCATATTTTTTAAAAAAAGACGATGTGAAAACAATAAGTATAGTATATATATATTTTATTCAACATTTTTATACATCGCATTGCAAATATCATTTATTACAATCAACGAAATATACAGAGTTTTCTGGAAATGTATGTAATCTTACACGTGTTCTTGGATCTTGGATTTGTGTCAAATCTATAATAATATGTGAATAAGGAATTTTACAACATGCTGAATAAGCTTCTTCTAAAGCAAAATGTCTTCGATCTGCTCCCATTTGCTGTGATAGGTAGCGAATGAATTTATTGTCTCGAGGGTTGTTCTTTATCATAATATAATGAGATTGAAGTGTTAAAGGTCGAATGTTTTTGTCGAAAAAGTTTTGCGTTACAAATATAATATTGATTCCTGCAGAGATACATTTAATTCAATTAAATGACATTGTTTCATAGATTTACAGTGATGAGTAATACTATTAGTGTTATATTAGAGTTTAAATATTGTATTACCTAAATGATGTGAGTCACGTATAAATGCATTATGCAAACTTTTAGACTTCCCCCCCTCGCTAAGTAGATCGTCTACGATATATAACTTATTCTCGTTAGTGTCATTTGTAAACTGTGGTAGTCCCTTTACAAAAGTTAAATTTTCATGTGTCTTCTTTATTTCATCAAAAAGCAATGGTTGGTAAATTGAATAACAGTACACTACTGACTCTATATCCTTATCAAAAATTTCAGATGACCTGCTAAGAATTTCTTTGATTGAAGTACTTTTCCCACTATTTGAATTACCTGATAAGGTTATCAAGCATGGGCATTTAAATTTATAATTAAAGTCTTTAACGTGATCGTCCTCCATTGTTAATGATAAGATGCTAGCTAGAAATAGTTGCTTTTATAGAAAATTGTCACTTTCCTCATCACTGTCTTCTTGTATATCATTTACATTATTTATTGAGTCGGGAAATATATGTACACCTGTTTCATTATATCTTCGAATATGACAACTGCCATGAGCATATGAATAATTACCTCCAGATATTATGTGTCTTTTGACATCAAACCCATTTATGGTTTTTTTATTAATGCATAGAGTGTAAACTTCATGTTGTAAAGATCTTATGCACCTCATTTCCGCAAATGTTTGAAATGCTGATGAAACAGCTTTCCGATAATCGTCATATCTGCATTGGTTAAGCAAAGTAGCTTTGGATATACCTTTCCCTTTTTTAATTTCGTTATACTCTGCAACAGTATTGTTTGTGAAGGACGAATCATTGTGTTTCACAGTACACATAATGTAGAGCTTAGGCTTACAAAAAATTATTTCCCTTAAATACACTGTTGGGGTCTCATCTTTAAAGAAAAACAGTTTTCGATGATTTGTTTGATTATAGTACTTACCAAAGAAGTTGTGACTTTCTTGATACCCACTCATATCAAAAAACCTATCTTGCAAAATTTTGAAATCGTCATAGATGTTTTCAGTTTCAACTAAACTTGAAAAAGAATCAGTATCTGAATGACAAATGAAATGTTTCTTTGGATAATAAGTTTGAAAGAAATCTTCATAAAATGAATGCATGATCGCTTTGGAGTGGTCCAAAATAATTGAACCATTTAAAACTGGTCGATCCATAACACAACTTGTTCTTCGTAATACAATTAACGCCATATCAGTGCTTTGCCCTCTCATTCTAAGAGGCAAAATACGTTGTACTGTTGGTTTACGTAAATAATACCGTAGTCGTTCACGTGTTCTTATCACCTTAATGGTCACACGATTTCGTACATTTTCCAAAAACTTGCCAAATAAACAATTAGAAAGTGCTTTAAACGTTTCACTTTCTGCTTTACTTTTTGCTTGTTGCCTTAGTAAAGCAACATGATTTATAAATGGAGCCAAGAAGCAAGACTGGTCAAATGTTAAACACTTATTAACAGTTTTTATTCTCATTCCACGACGTATGTAAACCTGAAGTGTACTATAGTAGCAAACATAATTAGATTTCGGATTTAAATCTGCTATTAGTCGTTCCGATGCTATACCTTCTTCAGATACCTGTAGCAATCTGCTAATTCGTTGTTGTTGTTCACTTAGTTCATTGAAATGCACCTTGCGCTTCGAAACGGCTGGAGGAAATGCATTTAATTTTTCATGAGTTTCCGCAGGAAAGTAGCAATCAACTGATAGGAGATAACCTGTAGAACTATTAATATCTAATCCCATAATTGCACTTTCTTTGTGATCTTGCAAATATTTTAAAAATTCATCAGTTGCCCATTTATAGTTGCCAGTAGACTGCATCATAGTCATGCTACTAGCATACAAACTATTACAATCTAATACTGTTATCCATGTAGTAGGCTTACTAGCGTCATAACCTGGAACCATTTTATTGTTGGAAACTATTCGTCTTGCATCACCGGAAGAAGAATAGCCTCCCCTTACGCTGCTTTCAATAAAAACTAATATCTGTGGATCAGTAATTGCTTCAATTTTGGCTTTTGTGTATTTTAATCCGCAATCCCAACTGACCATCGGTAACGAAAAGGACCAGCTTGGATCTATTTTAAAGTTATTATAAATCGTTAACCTATATTTGCAATATACATCACTCAAAATGGTCACATCGATCATTGCGTAAAATTCCAAGTACTCCAAAAGATTATTAAAGCGTAGCAAACGCCATACTTGTGTTGCATTATCATAGCTCGCCTGGTCAACATTAGTTTGAGATAATTCATCCCAGAAGTCCTCAATAGGTGGGAGATTTAAAGTGGACTGCAATCTCTCGGTTGAAGATAAATATGAGTACGGAAATATTGCCTTTCTTAATATTCGCTGTATTACATCTTCATTTAATCCTTCAAACACCTTTCGAGTGAAAATAAAGTCACAGCGGTGATCCAATGTGTTGCTTAGATTTTCCAATGAATGACTCAAATGACTATATGAGTCAAGTATTCGAATATTTCGATCCAAAAATATACAAATAATCTTTTCTGTGCTCTGACCAATAATTTCAACTTCTCGAACAATATCAGAAGTTGCAGAGGTAAGTATCCAGTGTGAGTCATAGTTTTTGCCATTATGAAAAAAACAGTTGATATGCTTTCTTTGTGAGGCACGAATATTACACTCGAGATGTGCCATAAATTCAAAGTTGAAATCACCGTTTATATCAGGTATATGAGAATGATGTCTTACAACGTTATCATGTTCAGTGAACTGCTTATTACAAAATCCGCATTCAAAGTTAACAATGTTTTCAGGATGAGCCATTAGTCTTTCAATTTCAACTGGAATATTATCCATTCGACGTGTTGCTTCTATCTCCCAATCTTTCATTATTTGAATTAAATCATGTGAAAGCTCAATAATTTCTTTCAAAAATCTTTTCACAACATTTTCGTTTTCATCATGTGCTCTATATACCTTCTTGGCAACAACTTCATTTAAATGTGATACACAAATGTACGAAAACATAAATGGAACATGCTCATGTGTTTTCTTTGTGTTTTTATTACTATTATCGGCAATAGGCTTAAGTAAGCATTCAAAATCGCAAAAGAATACAAATGGTTGTCTGAGTGTTCTATAGTATGAATCGAATTGAATAAATTTAGATCTTGGAAAATCAATTCGTTGTGGTGAAAATTGAGAACACATTTTAATATGTTCATCATATGTATCACCAAAAGAGAAAAAGCAATTTCTGCAAATATGTCTAACTCCTCTGTACCCAGGTCTTGCTAACAACCTAAAAAGATTGGTAACTAATAAAAAATGATATGAATCATCATTTTCATTTTTTACCATCAATAAGTCGATCATTATTTCTTTCTGCTGAACAGCCATCTTTATAGGTACACATGCATTACGAATATACCTACACAATTCCTTTCTTTGCTGATAATACGAGCTGTTATCAGATGTAATGTTAATAAGTTCTTCCATTTCATTTCTTAGCTCATCATCATCATCATAAACATACTCTCTATCTGCAAGGTCTTCATCTAAAAACTCAGCTCTCTCCTGGTCTAATTCAATAATTGATAATCCAATATTGGGATTGTTGTTACAGAACTTAGTATATTGTGATATATCAAATGGCATTTGCAAACCTGACCAATCCACTTTTCCAGAGAAAAGTCTGCCTCGATAAAATGCATTACGTTCTAGTGTACGTTTTTTGTGTACATATTCAGTTCCAGCCTCATGACCATGAATAGAATCGTGCGCTGTTATTGCTTTCATAAAACAATGTAAGCCTGAGGGTGGGTTTATTATACTATGTGACTTTTGTGATAATATTTCAGGTAAAGTAAAATGTCTTCCAATTGTCAATGGGTTATATTCGGAAAGTGTTAATCTAAATGCTAAAATCTTATCAAGTTTCCAACCCGATCCGTTACGCTCATATCGCTCAATTCTTTCATTAAAAATTTCTCTAGAATTGGCAATAACAAACTCCATATCACTAACATGATTGACAGTCATTAAAAATCCATGAAAAAAAGGAAATGCATATCTTGTATTGCCATCAGTTTCCTCTCTAGAAAACTGTAAATCAATTGAAAATTGAATTCTAAATAATTTGAAACGCTTTAGATATTGCTCCATTATTTCTTTTATACGTTCGTGCAAAGACTCGTACATGGAGTTAACATCATATATAATCAAATTATCAAAATTGGATTCATATACTGATATCATATCATCAAAATATGTATTAGTTAACTCTAAAGATAATGGATCTCTAGTTCCTCCAATCTGTAATATTGGTGGGTGATATAAATCTGTATGTCTCTCACGTAAGTGAGCTTGAAATTCTTTCATGTTTAAAAATCTAACAAAACATTTTTTACAATAACGATATTTCATTTGAACATATGGGACTTTACTGATATTTTCATTTTGTATTAAATCACTCCCTACATTTCCATCGTTTTCTGTGAGAAATCGAATTTCGTCATTGATATTATTGAATCTTACTGAAAAATTATCAGCATCATTAAATAAATTTCTGTTGGTAGAATCTATTCCTGTTGTATTATTCACATTTCCAAACGACTGCGAAATACCTGTAGATGTGCTTGGTTGTGGACTTTCTTTCTGTTTCGTTCCTTCAAATGGATTCATTTTAGATGAACTTTCTTGAGGAGGTAAAGTTGGTATTGTCACTTGATAATCGTTAGAACATCTGTTGTCTTGAGATATACTTTGATTTGCATAGCCTTTGTTAGGATTTGTGAAGGATGATTCCATCTCTCTGGATAATGTGATGTTTTCTGAAGCAAACATTTTTTAACGAAAATTCTAGTGAAATTATAATTCAAACATGATCAATATTTTCAATTTTAGCAACTTACCTCGTAAACAATCACATCTCTGCTTATAACAACTTTCACACAGATGACTACGTAAATGTTTAATAATAGATAGAATATGTCCAGCGGTGAAAGCACATAAAACACAATTATACTTTGCTGTCCTATCACCACACATTCCTTCTCTGTGGAATCGTTGTCGACAACCAATTTCATAGCAAGTGTGTTTATGTTCAATATGAGTTAGTAAACTCTCTATACTCAAAAAACAAGAATTATTGCAAAAGAAACAAGAATACATTTTGAAATACGAGAAGACATAAATATGTCAACAGCTTCTCAAGCAATGAAAATGAATTTATTTTCTAGCCTTTATATAAACAAGAATGTGTCCATGTAACATTTAATTTTTTTTTTGTTAAATTAGCTTAACATAAATTTTAGCCTTTTTCCTAAAGGACTGTCGATCATGCACAAATTAAAAAGTAAATTCAATTATCACAAACTCAAACAAGATTACGTTAACAATACGAAGTTTTGTTCGTATGTAGCAGTATTTATTATTAGCTGCAATACCAATTCATGGTCAAATCAGTGGAGTAATCTTGTTTGTATTTACACATCTTGCAAAACAGAATATAAATGTAATCCCAATTCGGGTCTCAACGTAGACACCGAAAAAGGATTATATTACTAATCCGATAATGGGTTATCTTTACTGGTGTATTGTCTACTACT
>JAQIXW010001519.1:0-18941 GCA_034700685.1 Willowsia buskii | reverse complement strand
TAGTATCTCCTGATGATGGTTTTTGATTAAAACCGAAAGCTTGAGAAAATACAATCGTTTTTCATAAAATGGCATCCTTGCACTCCGCTTTACATCACTCTAATGTTTATTACATTTTTGCAAACTAGTAGTTTCCGTAAATAGCTTTAAGTCTTTCTTTAATTTTTTCATTACAAATAACGGAAACTGCTAATGATATTTGTAGTGACATCAATACAAATTTAGAGAGTAATGATTACTTTGCAAAATTTTGTTCTTCCTAAAGCCATCCCAGTTGTTTTTCATTTTATTAAGCAGTACATGTGCGATCTACCTTTCAATATTCATCATAGTACAATAACTATATCCACACCTACGGCAGTGGGAAGATGGTCACCATCTTACCTGAACTACTTCAATTATTTAATACCTAGCTATTCATTTCCACTTCAGGTCTGTAGATAAATCGTAGACGACATTGATATTTTAGAGGCATTCTAACATGTCATACAAGCATTCAAATTAACGGTAATTATTGGTTAGGATTTCATATTATTAGATTATCCAATTGCTTAACTATTCTAAATTGATTTTTGTGACTACTACTAGCGACAGATTCGTTATAAGTCCATGAAGGAAGTCTTATATAGGCAATTTAGCATCATTTGCATAATTATCGAATCAAAATAGAGGAAGAAATATAATTCCTTAGCCACGTTACGTTTCATAAGAGACAATACATTAACAAACAGCTAGCGTGTATTTTTAATGCGCGATGCATGCAGTAATTGAAATATTTGGATTCATTATGTATTCAATGTTACATAAAACATAGGGAAGTGTGCTGGTTTCTAAGCCTAAAATAACAATTCTCGGCTTTGCTTGATTTGACAATCGAATTTTTAATGCTCCCATGATAATTTGTTTTAAGCAGACTACATATTCTACTTACCAGCACAACGAACGCCAACAAAGCTGGATAACAGATGTAATCAAAAGTAAATTGTTGTAGCAAGCCAGCGTTTTAAATTGCATACTTGTGCAAGGTGCTGGAATTAAAAGAAAGGCTGTCAACACAAAAACCAAACTTAATCAGCTTTTATTTTAAAATCAGATAATTATCCGTTTGTATGGAACCGAAAGCTGGTTCGAAAAATTCGAGATTAAATGCTTGAACTTTTCTTTTCAGTCAAGTATCAGAGTTTTGTCATAACGTTGCATAGGCTTAACTATGTATACATTTTCTAAATATTTTAATAAGATCACTGCCAAAAAAGGGGGCTATACGTATTATAAACACTGATAGAATTTAATTAATTTTTTCAACATGAGCATTAGCAAATACAGTGTAAACAAAACTGAAAAAACCCTTTAAAAATATCCTGATTTTTGTCCTAAACATCAAATTGCATTCCAACAAAACCAATAGAAAAGCCGACAATATTCCAATACCATATGCGATAAATATTACAACTGTATTACCGCTAAGAGAAACTGCAAACTCATCGATCACGTCAGCTCTACTCTCATTTACACCGGCTTTAGCATAAAACCGGCTCCATTCACCTCCCCAGTTCGGGAACACCCATCCAACGTTATGCTCGAGTAACTTTTAATTGCTTTTAACTACAATTTGATTGCTATCATTCCATTTTACAATCTGCCTAAACTCCGGTTCCTTCATTCTCAAGTCATCAGACCATCTTAAAAACCCAAATTTTCTTTTTAAATCATCAAACATGAAATATCTCTTAAAGTCTATCCAATCCCGATACGTATCCATAGGTAGGTCAACATTTGAAATGTATGTGTGGTTCTCAGCTATTCGGATTGCCCAATGAATTAAAACACTTAGTCACTATATGCACTTTTGTCAAGGCGTTTGTCAAGCATGATTGACGAGAGGCCTACAGAAAACTGCACGATAAGAGTGTAATTTCTGATAAAAATGTCTTCAAACTTATCAAAATATACAAACTTCTTTGGTGCAGTTAATTCGCCAATATTGTCACCGAGATAGAAGTAACCAATGATAAATATGCAACAGGTCCAGAGTTGAACGGAGAGCGAAAATTTACTCACCTTTCGTTCAGTACCTTGAAATAGAAAAATTCGTACTACTGCCAATATTGATTCCGCGTATAAGTAAATTCTGTTAGCATTCAACACCTTTTTAGAATTCCTATCCATGTTGTAAGCAATTGTCATGAGCATAAAGAGACCAGTTATAAGCGTCCAAGTTGGAATGTCAAATGCAGAAACGTAGCCCAGAAACGACATTCGGTTTTCTGGAAAACCACCGTCACAAATAATAAATTCAAGTGCTAAAGAATCCGTTATTAATGTTGGCGACCACTCATAGCCCACGTAAACCAGTGGGGACCACATTATGTTGTGATATGACAGCCCTGGGCTACCAACATCCTCAAAGTTACTCGAAGCGTTGGTGGGTGCCCCGGCCTGAAATATTTGAATTTCTGTATCGGTTTCTGATTCGACTTCCGTTAGTCTAAAAAACGTACCTAGATACTTTTGATATTTAAGTATTTCAATCGGTACTTCAACGATTTTGTTAAGCTGTGTATATCCGTTTGTTAAAAGAAAACGAACATCCAAAATATTTGATCTAACCCATATCCCAATTTTGTTAGGAAGGTTGCTACTTTCCACGCAAAACTGACAATATAAATGTAAATACGATTGGTTTAGGGTACTGGAAACAGAATGATTTTGTGTGGGAACATTTGACCTGACAAACTGAAAGAGTCGATTGATTTTTGAAAAAGATTTTTAACACGACTTGTTGATTGATCAATTTGTTTGTTCGATGCTTCCTCCGCAACGACCAAGCCCATGTGAAGATCATATGGTCGAGTGTACCCACTATTCATCTCTACTGACTGTCCAAGAAGATACCACATTTTATTAAATTTGAAATCTGCAAAATATGGGTATAATATATGCCTAACAAAAGTCGCACTGTAAGGTTTTATATATTTCTCGTACTGATTTGAAGAATGCTGAGAATTTAGTATGTGGATGTGAAATACACGATTAAATCCGAAACCTGGAAGAACGGATTTGTTTGATTTTATGGTAAAATTGTTATTCGTCTTGTAACCAATTTTTAAAACATGGGTTACATCACGAACATTATACTTAAAATATCCATAGGCCGACCTGAAATAGAACAAACCTGCGTGGTCTTCACTTAATGGTGTCGAAATCGCTATAGTAACAAATGACAAATCAAATACTAAATCACAGTAGTGGGGGTTAACAAAATGCACTAGAATTGGTCCGACATCAGGAACAACCAAGCTTTGAAAATTGAAATATGTGCTTGATGTTCTGAAGTATATTTTAGGGGATCACAAATCGGAACACGTAGCTGTGGCATAACAATGCTTGTACAAAAGTTAAGTTAGAAAGAATGAACAACGTTTTGAGTACAACTAATGCCATTTTGCTGCACTTGTAGTGCCTGATTAAGGCAGACTTAACACCACACCAAATACTAAATGGATGCAGAGTTTTATAATGATATAACCGCTGGTTACCCAGGTTAAAATTTTAGTAGGAAGTAGGAAGCAGCATTCGTCATCATGAGGTAAACAGAATGCAGGAAGACACGTCCAACGTTATTAGTTAATTGTTTTTCCGTATAGAAAAGCAAGCGAAAAGTAACCATGAAATACTGTCGATGGGTGTTTGTGCAAACTCAAACAACAGAAAGACAAGAAAAATGTAATAAATATGCTTTGCGGAAATATCTTGGCACATGATCAACGGCATTTGACTTGTCGATGGTAAGCTGTGGCGCCAATTTCGTACATTGGTGTAGATATAGGAAACTTGGAAACATCATTAGTAACAAAATAACGTATTAACTTGACCTTTCAAATACTAAATTACGATAATCTTGTATCTTGTTTTCAAATAAATAATCTTAATATATCTTCGAAAGCTCTGTTCAGTAAAGAATTTTACCATTTAAAACCCCGTGTACCGTCATCTTATAATCTTAATATAATTTTATAGTTTAGAAAATTGTTATTGTATTTTACCTGCATAATCTATGCAGCCATTTTGATTATATACTTTTCAACCTTAGATCTGATTACATTACTGTACTGTTTGACCGAATTTAATCAAGCTACTAAATGAGTACTACCCAATGGTTTATATGAATCAGGATTGGCCCCAGAAATTAATTACTGATACTGTGTTTATTCAATTTTTAACTTGCAAATACATCTAAGACTGTTATTCCTTTCGTGGTTTTGTCTCTGCGTTTGGCTCGCCCACATGCATTTATCAGGTTTTTTTATGTTAATGGTTTGTATTTATAAATTATAAATGAAAACACACCATTGTCAACTTAAAAAAATCGAAAAAAACAACTTCATATCTGTAAATGCAATTATTGTTGACAGTACTTCGCATATTTTTGTACCAGGGAGGGGAAATCAAAATGACGCGTGTAGGTTTGCCTGTGAAACTCTGGACTTGCTTCATATTTCTTATAGGATATTTTTGGACATAACATCGGCGACTTAACAGCACCAAGTCGTGTTGTGTACTTTTCAAGATTTGATGACATTTAGTAGAAACTATACTCTATTTTATGACTTCGAACCTGCAAGATCTCTTATTAGGTTGGTTAAACGTGTGAGCTCAGCCAACTGGAACAACTATCTCAGTTCGTCCGCGTTTGGATGCGTCACATCTCTGACAAAATTTTGCAGTAGAGGGACGTTGCTGAAGTGGCCAGATGATCTAAGAAGTACTGAAGCGGCTTATCGCCAATTGTTCAATCATATGAAACCTGGGGCTCTTGTATCTAAAAGTTACCAGAAACTTGTGAGTCATAACACAGGTGTTTTTGAATTGGGGATACCCATTGATTCTAGGAAGATTTAAGGCCATCTGGTCATCCGGAATCTTTATTCACATCAACTCCTTATCTTCTAATAGTTTCGAGACTAACTTTGGCACTAATTCAACCGAAAAGGTTCAAAGTTTGAACACGAAATATGTGGTAATACTTGATTCGAACACACAAGTAATCTTGTGCGTTCGAATGGGATTGCGTATGGGGTAAGTTTTTGTTTGGAGTTTTGCATTATGTCCTGAAAGTTATGAAAGATATTTTGGCATTTGAAACTCAAGGTGAAAAGATTTTTATCTTTTAGTTTTATTTTTGTAAGAAAATATCTTTTAAGAAGACAAAATTTACTTTTCGCAAAGGAAAACCCATATCTTAATCATACGACTGAACCAAAGGTGTTAATTTTTTTGCACATTATTTATCAAATTAGTTAAGCTTAGCTAAATACGATTGTAGCTTATTCTTTGTTAAAAATTAGCCCATACAAATTTCATTTGAATGCAGTCTAAGGAATAGATGGATTCTATATTTCTCTCATGTTAAAGTATACAAACTAATTAAAGTTGTGGTAGCAATTCTGAATACATTTGATTATTTCCTTCTTAAATGTGTTAGTAAAAGAATGTAATTAGTAATTAGTAGAATAACCAATTAGTGGAATTGTTAGGAAAGCCTGAAAGACCGATGATTCATGAAAATAAAAGTTAAGTTCATTCTATTCCTTTACTATCATTCCCGAAATGTTCTTTCGATTTTTGTCATTTTCTTACCACTCTCCATAACATTACATTTATAAATATTATATTATTTACAGTATGTTTACTTATTTTATTTGCGCATGCGGAAATTTAAAAATATCGACAATTTTGTCTTCCATAATGCACGTGCATTCGATAATTCAACCTAAATGTATAAATTCAGTCATTATACCTATCTAAGCTCTATTATTTTTTGAACATTGAATTTCCTGGTTTAAGGTAGTGTCTTCTTTAAGGTTGTATCTACCATTTCCTTAAATTTGTAGCAAATACTCACATCAGATAATTTTGAATGAGAAAGTAGTCCACACTTCCGAGTGGATACGGGATATTGAGAGACTACCTGTATCCCTTTCAGATCGCAGGATGCCCGTTGCAACGACACCGAAAGAAAGGATATTGTAATAGTTATTCCTGGAAACATTGACTTACATTCTGGACTTGATAGCAAACAGGTATATGATGCATTGACTTGCAAGAATCCGAGCTAAAAACCAAAGCTAAGAAAAATCTCGTTTGCGACCACACTTTTGCATTTAATAAGTATCTACTATAAAACGCGACAATAGGCAAGTTTATTGATTGTTCGTTGTAAATTCAATATCATAATGAGAATTTTGTTCGATTTTACACATTCAGTAAGTTATGCATGATATTAAAATTCTTTTAATAAAATATTTAGGATATGATGATTTTATTTTATTAGGCATATACCTTTAAATTAATATAATACAAACTTACTGCCAGCACACATTAACTACTTTTGACTCTCCGTTTATTTGAAAGCAAATAAGGCAAAATATTTTTGAATTTTCCGAAAAATTTGTTTGCGTCAGGACAAAAATATTACAGTACTGAATATATTTAGTAATACATAATATAGATTAACTGAAAGCATCCTGGTAGTGGCCTTAAATATATATTTTTTAATCAAATGCAAGAGATTTAAGATGTTTCAAATAATTCAAACTAAATAATTATTTCAAAATTATCAACGCTCACGCCTTTTTGCATATGTGAACACGAGCAAGTTAACTATTTACAAAAACAGAAGAACGCTTGACAAATTTTTGCAATATCATCTTTAAAACTATATTACATTCCAACCATAGGAGTAAAAAGGCCGACAATATTCCAAAAGCGTAGGCGATAAATATCACAATTGTATTGCCGCTAAGAGAAACTGCAAATTCGTCAGTCTGGTCAATACGGCTTTCGTTAATACCAGTTTCAACCTAAAATGTCTTTTCTTTGGTACGTAAATAAGACTGCACTCTTCTGTTAGTAGAAGCATTTAAATAATTCGTAAATCCCGATGACCACAGAGACTTGAATCGTTTTAAAATCCATTCATCCCCCCAGTTTGAGAATACCCATCCAACGTTATGTTCAAGAAACTTTTCATTACTTTTGACTACAATTTGATTGCTATCATTCCATCTTACAATCTGTCTGAACTCAGGTTCTTTCAATCTCAAATCATCTGACCATCTTAAAAACTCAAAGTTTCTTTTAAAGTCATCGAACATTAAAAGTTTCATTGCGTCTATCGAATACCGAAACTGATCCATAAGTTGGTCAAATATTAGAATTTTGGAGTGATGCTCAACTATTCTTCTTAACAGTTTTTCCTCTTTTGAGTCTTTTGCAAGCTGTGGATTCGTTCTTGAATCGAGTAAATACCCAAATTGTGAGTCTTCTATGAAATGAAATTCTTTGTCACTATATGCACTTTTGTTAAGGGGCTTTTCAAGAATGTTGAAAGTGAAGCCAATCAGTTGCTGAACAATAAGTGTGTAATTTCTGCTTAGCATGTCTTCGAACTTGTCAAAATACACAAACTTTTTGGGTGCAGTCAATGCGCCAATATTGTCTCCAAGGTAGAAGTAACCAATGATAAATATGCAGCATGTCCAGATTTGTACTGATATTGAAAATTTACTCACTTTCCGTTCAGTACCTTGAAATAGAAATATTCTTATTACAGCAAATACTGATTCCGCGAATTGGTAAAACTTATCAGCGTTCGACCCCCGTTGGGAATTTTGATCCATAATATAAACAAGCGTCATGAGCAAAAAGACAAATGCTATAAACACCCAGGTTGGAACGTCAAATGCTAAAACGTAGCCCAGAAACGACATTTGATTTTCCAAAATGCCACCGTCACACACAATAAATTCCAGAGTTACAGAATCCGTAATCAACGTTGGTGACCACTCATAACCCATACAAATCTGTGGTGTCCACATTTTATTGTGAAATGACAGCTCTGGGTTACCATCTTCTTCATATTTTATTGTGGCGTTGGCTGGTGCTGCTGCTTGAAATATTTGAAAATCTGTATCTGTTTTTGTCTCAGTTTCCGAATATCGAGTAAGCAAACCAAATTGTCTTAGATTTTTAAGTATTTCGATTGGTACTTCAATTATCTCATTAAGCTTTGAGTATACGTTTATTAGAAGGAAATGAACATGCAAATTGTTTGCTCTTACCCATATTCCTATATTAGAGCGATTACTTGTTTCTATGCAAAACTGACAATATATATGTTGTAGCCCCTCATATTCCCCCAAATCATCCCACATCATTTGAGTAGCACCTCGTCTGAAGCATGCTCTTCATGAGCCCATATACATACACAATTCTCTCCAGTTGGAGTCTGTACAGAGCCAGGAGAAGGTGATGCATCAAGCGCTCACCTGTTCGGATTATATTTTTTTTCTGTTTGTCATGTAACATTCGGCACTACATTTTATTTCCAAATTTTTCTCTTCCAGTTAAATAATGAAATAAATAAATTATAGATTTTTCAGTCGATCTGTAGCCAGCTCTCCCTCAATTCATTGCATTATTTAAGGAGATTTCATCTTTCTATAGTCATTTCAGGGCGTAATAAGCTCAGTCTCTCTCTGTGAAAGTTTAGCTCATTACAAATGCTCACCTTTAGTCACAGCAATTTCTTACATTTACTGTGCTCTAGTTTTATGTAGACACGTGTAAGAAATAATTACGTTTTGCGGTGATATCATTAATATAACTTGTACGTAAAGAAATGACTGTATTTTTAGCTCCTTTTATAGTCATTAATCTATCTTAAACACTACATTCGGTTCTTGCCAAGCTTAAGTAATACATTTGGTTTAATTAGATATCACCACGAAGCAATATTTTTAGTGAAGCTTTTGAAATTATTGTACGGAGTATTATAAGTGTTACAAAACAATATACAATGCATAGATATTTCCACCGTACCTATGATTAAGCACAAAAGTCTTTTCAATTTTAATTACCAAGTACCAAATTTTTTGGCTCTTTCTTACTTCCGGTAACAGCAAAATTTGATACATACCATAAAATATATTGATACCATACCATACCATAGTATGCAATGCGTTGAAATTTCTACCAAACCAATAATTATGCACATAAGTAAAAGTGCCATATGCACATAGAAAACCACTACAATATTGTCTTGTCGCGCAGGCTCAAGAACATTAAATTTCTCGAACTCAACTAAGTGCTCCCGGTTTCGACTCCACGTTTCCCAATGTTTCCACTGCTTTGCAATTCCTCACTCATAAAAATAGTTTAGTTGAAATACTACCCATTCTGATGGCCACAGAATTTCACGCAAGCTCCAGCCAAATCCTGTGGTTAAAATCTTTTCACTTCCTGCACTTACTATTTTGTTGACTTGATGTACGCCAATATTTCTCTCGTTAAAGTTTATGCTTTAGACGTAACACCACGTCATGTCTCTGCCTACTCCAGCAAATGTAAGCTGTTTTCTTACAAGGTTTTAGCTTATCAACAATAAAGTCACTACCTTTATCTATCAAAATTTTGATTTCCGCGAGGGTAAAATTTTGAATGCTTGTAAGAATCTTTTTTAGGTTGTCTACAACCTCGTTTTCTTCTGCATTCATTAACATCTGAGCAAGCTCATTCTTCCCGGAGTAAAATGTTTTTTCAAAATCTCAAATTCATGATTACTGGGCCGATTCCCTAAAGCAAATTCAGGTATAAGTGCAGCAACCATGTCAACTACATAATAACACTCAGAAAATGACGCACCAGCTGTGTTACTGTAGATTGAGAAATTTTGTGAAATTAGATGTCTGAAAAACAGTGGCTTTACAAGCGAAATTGGTTGAGTTAAATCGGTGATGTTTTGTCCCTTGTAGGCATTACTTAAAACCAGCAACGCCAGAATCCATCCTGTGCATAAAAAGTAAAAACAGATATGCTTCTGGCAAATAGTTAAAACGTTACTGCCGTGCTCCAGCGCTATTGCTAATGTCATGACTAGTAACTCAAACAACTCTGTACTTGGCTTCATGAAATCTGGCAATCTATGTATACCTATATCAAAAATTGCCATTATAAACATTAAAATTCCTGACCAAATCCAAACATAGTCCATCCATCCAAGTTTCAGAAGATCTGAACTCATCCATGTTTTATAGTTTCGGAACGTAGGTGTTTCTTGTAAACTTTGAAAGTACATCTCATGCCTGTCTCGCAATTTAGCATAGACTGCTGCAGGTATGTCAGAATGAGTTGATATCCAGAAGAATTTGGATTCTGTATTATTTACTTTGAATCTAGTCTTAAAGTATCTTGTATCTGAGTCAACTTCAATAAGTGGCTTAGGGCTTCTTAATTTTAGATACCTAGTTCCAAACATTTTCTTAGTACTTTCTAAATTTAGATAACCCGCACTATTTGATACATAATATAAACGGGTATCAATATTTTTACCTGAGTTTGACTCAAAAACTGCTACAACTGCTGTAAAGTAGTTGGATATATATGGTGGTTTGGCAGGGGAAAGTACTTTTTCGAACCACAATTCGACAGAGTTCTCTAGTTTCATTATTGGTGATTGAAGAATTAAAAGCTGGTACACTCCATGCTTTTTCTAATCTCTCGTTAGTACCACATGACAATCTCATGGTTTTTGCTGCAGATGTTACAGCGGTTGTTGTCAAAAAACTGTCTGAGCAATCAACAGAAGCAAACAGTAACTTTGAAAATCCTCTTGGTACTTGTGTTGTCTCCAGAGAAATACCTGGGTTTCCATACTCGCCGTCAATGTGAATAAGCAGTTCGTAGTTTATGTATATTTGCAAGGCACATTTGTACGGAATGATTTTCGGTGAAAAAATGTAAGCTTTTCCGTTTTTTTTTGCTCAGGACAAAGTTATGGTATTCTAATGCAGACCCAATACCAAATATGCTAAGTTTTGAAACAGAATGTTTGTAATAACAACTGGTGTCATAAATTGAGCAATATCAGGTGCAGCTGGGTTCTGTAGGGATGTATTTATCTTATTTTTATCTACAGATATTGCGTAGTGTTGGCTTTCGAGTGGAATATATGTTGTGATGTTAAAAAGACAGTTAAAGGAAAATTAAGTGGTGCAGTGGATTTCGAAAAAAATTCTTCTTGATTTTTGCGGAACTTGTTACCAAGTGTGTTTTTGTCTAGCAAAGCACCATGACTGACTGTCCCAAATATAATTGTTTTAAATAAAATAAAATAAAACTTTACTTCCGTTTAAATTTAATTTAAATCCAGGAAGTACTACACGGACATAGGCTGATACCTCTTACATAATTTTGTGGAATAGATGCATACGTCAGTTGTCAAAGGTAAGTACTTCCTACTTCCTGGTGAAAAAGCATAATCCTTCTGGAAGGTGCTATCCACAATTTTTAGACAAAACCTTCCAATCAAATTTTTTACCATAGCCAGCATAACCAAGTATGTTTGCGATTTTTTGCAGCAGACACATAGATAGCAAATTTGCAGATTTTGCTCGTGTTTCCTGTTTGTCTAGTATACTTTAGGGAGGAATAGATATAATGAGTTTAGTCTACGATTGCCTTTTTTCGTGTCTGATTTTCGCGTCTGTATGTAACCAACGTTACAACGTACTTTTGAGTACTTACAAAACAGCTTCCCCCGCAGACTTACTCCCGTATTTACAGCGTGTTGGTTCCTGATTCCGAGTTCTTGCATGTCTACATGCAATGCGGAAATCTTTACCTTAATAATCTTTCAAATAGATTTTTTGAGTAGGAACAAACAAAGTAGCAAAACATTTAAGACATATTATTATACCCGTTATGAATACTGGGAATAAATATTTTAGTGCTACTTCCTTGTATGCGTCTTGCCATATAGAAACACAGTATTTCACGGAAGGAAAAGTTGAATGCTATGCTTTAGTTAGCTATAGAAATAGAGGCAATAAGCAGTTTTGTTATCCGATTTTCAATACCATTACAGACCTGCTAGAGCTCATAATGGAACCTGGAACAAAAGAGGAACAGTTATTGCTAAAAATGGCAAAAAATCATTCTGAGCTCCACTTCAAGGACATCCAGGCCCATTCAGTGTCACCGAAACGTAATAATTATAGCCTGGACTTTACGATGCATAAAACTCGCTATTGAAATGGTCTGATGATATTAAATACACTGAAACGGCTTTTCGCCAATTGTTCAAACACATGAAACCCGATGCCTTTATATCTAAAAGCCTCTAGCAACTTGTTAGTCATTACAAAGGCTGGGTTTTTCCGAACTGGGGAGATCCATGGATTATTCGGAAGATTTAAGGCTATTTGGTCATCCGGCATCTTTAATTACAACAGTAGGTCATTTTCCAGCAGCTTTGAAGTGCCTAATTTTGAATCTCGAAAAACAAGCTTTGGTCCACCAGATCATAAATGATGAAGATGTCCGCGTTGTTAACCTCTTGGAGTGTTGCAGCATTATGGTCATCCAGAGGTTGCGTATTGATCTCAGCAAGCGTGGGCTAAAATATTGAAAATAATGAAATAAGTTTAACAAACAAATATTTCCATACATAATCATAAATATTCACAAAATCAATTTTGTGGTTCTTTAAATGTTACCCACTTCAAATGCCTGAACATTAAATACTTGGCACAAATACTTGGTTTTTGGTATTATGACCACCAAAATCCGCCAAAAAAGCAAAAGAAAGGTAAACGAATTCCTGGATGCAAAAAAATAGAAAACACGATCAATGTCAATGCAAGTTGGTGAACGGTGAGACCAAATGTGTAGATAATAATTGACTCAACCCTTTTACTAAAGTCGCTTGTAACTTTTCATGTGGAGATAGGTGCTTTAATAATCAGACAGTACAGATAACCTACTACATGCACAGTATTTATTTATTGTTTTCAATCAGTATAATCTACGAACTAATTTATGATTGATTCCTTTTATGTAAAGATTAAACTACTATTAAAGCACTGTGACCGAGTGTTATTAATTATAACTAGAGACCTGAGCGAGTGATATATTGAGCTGAAACATTAAGCATTTTGTTTATGAAGATTGTGGGTGGCGGAATTGCAAGTAATAGTAAATGCCCTACTTGGCTAATATTTCTTATATATAGTGTGCTTTAAATCACCGAATCACCGTTTAAGTAATATCATGCCTGGTCGATTTTGTTGCAAATCGGTTGATAGAAGCAAGAAAACATAAAGTAATAAATGCAAGATATGAAAACGAGAGTTGTGAATTATATAATTGCAATTGAAAATTAACATGACGAAATACATCATTCGCAGAATAATCGTAACTTGGTACAACAGAAATTCATTCATTCAGAAATGTCGTGCGATGAATTGCTTAATACTTAATGATTAGATACACTTTATATAATTCAAATATGCATAATGATGAAGCACCATGATGTAATATATTTGCATCAGTTTTGTCGACTTCAATACTATCAATTTACAATGTTGCCATAAATAAGTTGAGGTAAAGATATATATGTGGTATATGTGAATGAAAAATGGGACACATTTTGGTTTTTTCTTATAATCAAGCTTGGATTTCTTCTGAAATTTACTTATAATTGATTGATTAATTCGAAAATAAATTCAGTAGAAATGTCTTCATTATCATCTATTATCATAATTATTTTACAATAAAACACTCATTACTATAAATAAAAAATCAACATAAACATAGAATGATTGAGCAAAATTGGTAAGTTGTAAGGGTAAATTAATCCGATTCTTCGTTGAGTGATGTCAAAACACGTAGAAAAACATTGCTACAAATATATCTCTCATTGCCATTGCATTACTAAATAAGACTGGATCAGGAAACCTTAGGTATTCAGGTACTGTTTTTAGGTCTACTACCGCCCCTAAGACACTCACTAGGGAAGCTCCTCAACTGTTGGCCGAGTTGAGAACTCTAGTTAGTCAAATGTAAGCGGACACGCTGATTTTGAATCCGTAATTCATTTTCTGTAAGACTCACACTGAAAAACATCGTTTGAAATTGAGCTGTGCGGCCGTGCGCGTGCTGTGTTTACTTGTGTTGATTGGTACAAGGAAAAAATTAATTCGTTCGCCACAACTTACTCATTGGTTTCTTTCGGTGGTGGAGGTGTGGCTTGAGAGGCAAACTGAGAACATTCATAGTGCAATAGACACAGCCCGCGAAATGACTTGATTTTCAACCGTCAGTATTTTCTCATACTGTTGCTGCTGTAGGACAGAACCATCAGGGAAATAAAGCTTGAGCATGAATTTCTTCCTTTGCTTTGAAACTTACTTGCATTATTTTAGTATTTTCGGAAGCTTACCTAAAATTATTAATTTCATACATAAATTCAGGAAGTATTTACATCGCGGAAAGCACGCCGAATATACTTCCTATAGCTGAATATCCAGTAAATAGCGCTCAAACCGTCTGTAGATTTCTTGGGTAAAAGAAATATAACTTTTCTTCCTGCTTCAAACATATCCGAGTTACAGTTGAGTATCAACGCTTTGCTCGTCATGTTTACGTTAGGTTATGTTCGTTCAAGATTGAGGCAATTACTGGTAGATGTTGTAAAATTATTAGAATGCCAACAGTTACATGTACAACTTATTTAAGCATTTTATATTTGGTTTATTGGGCACCAAACGTCATTTCACAGCTACGTGTTTCCATTTGTAACCCTTTGGAATACACGTTGGAACATCAAAAGCAAATCTCAATAACCCTAAAAAGCTTGGTTGCACCTAAAGTTGTGCCAGTTTTAATACATTTTGTGAATCCCCATCATTGCGACTTATCATTTGATTTGTCATTGGTTACCATAGCCATTTCGACTCCCTGTGGGCAAGACCATGCAGGCTTGTCCTCTATCAAGACTTTTTTCAAATTTCCTAAGCTTGTGGAAGAAGTATCAGAAACTGAAGTGGATTCACAACAACATAGCATATCGAATCAATCTCTTGTGCCAGCTTACGGGTTTAACCGTGTTGTTCATGTGCACATACTGCATACAAATGTTAATGCAAATGACTATAAAAACTATGCACGACCATATAGTGCACCCTTCGTTCGGTTTATCCTAAATCGATATTTTGCAGATTTAAAGCTTTACAAAATGTGCCTAAAAATCGAATGGTCCGAAGCACTAAACAGTGAATACTCTCGACCATACGATCTCCACATAGGTATAGTTACTGGTGCAGAAGCAGTAAAGAAAAATCTAAGCTTATCATTGCAAAACATTAAAAAAGCGTTTCATAGATCTATTGACGATGTAATTTTATCAGGTCAGATGTTAGCGCATAAAATCATCGTGTATATTTCAAATATAGGAAGTCACTCGTCAGTACATTTTTTCTGCCAGTTTTGTGGTCATACCCCAGCTAAGGGTGGAATTTGGCTTGAAACAAATATTTTGACAGTTAAATTTCTCTTAGAGAATGGCTTCACTGATTTTAATAAAATAGTCCATGTGCCTATTTTACTCCTTAAAAATCGACGATCTAAAGGAATGTTTACGCCACTTTAAGAAAAAGAACTTGATCTCGACCCGGATTTTAAAGTTTTCAAAGCTGCGGCCCCATCCAACTTTTCCTTAAGTTTTGAACAAAATCCGTTCGCCCTAACCCCCAAAGGTGATGATATAGAATGGGTACCAAAGATTGCCATGGGCCATGAATGGTCGCCCACATTAATAACAGATTCGGTAACAATGGAATTTATTACATGCGATGGAGGATATTTGGAGAATGGAATTTCGTTTTTGGGTTACGTTTCCGCATTTGACGTTCCAACTTGAGTGCTTATAATCTGCCTCTTTTTACTCATGACAATTGTCTACAACATGGATAATAATTCAAAAAAGCAGTCGAACGTGAACACATTGTATCAACTTGTGGAATCAACTTTGGCAGTAATTCGAATATTTTTATTTAAAGGCACTGAACGTAAAGTGAGTCGCTTCTCACTTCCTGTTCAACTCTGGACTTGCTGCATATTTATCATTGGTTATTTCTACCTGGGAGACAATATCGGCACATTGACTGCATCAAAAAAGGTAGTACTCTTTGATAAGCTGGAAGACATTCTCAGCAGAAACTACACTCTTTTAGTTCAAAAGTCTTTCAAGCCTTACGATTCCGAATATTTCAAAGGTCTTGACAGAATAATTTATAACAAGAAACTATTGGACTTCATTGAAAATTCACAATTTGGGAATTTGCTTGACCCAACAGAAAATCCTCAGGTAATTGAAGGCTCAAAAGAAGAGAGGCTACTAAAAACAATAGCAGAAAATAGCTCAGGGCTTTCAACTTTTGATTTGACACTAGAATTTTATGGTATGTCATTTGATATTATTTTATACGTAAGTTTGATGGAATTTCGAAACAAGATGGGTTTTTTAAGATGGTCGGATGATTTGGCTGAAAAGGAATCAGTGTTTAGACAGATGGTAAGATTGAATGATAGTAGGTAAATTATTGCAAAGAGTAATGAAAAGTATCTTAGGCATAACGTAGGATGGGTGTTTATAAACTGGGGTGATGAATGGATTTTAAATCGATATAAGTCTGTGTGGTTGTCGGGAATTCTAAAATTTTTGCTTGTTTCTACTCTAAAGAAAAAGCAATCGTTCTTAAATGTCAGAGAAAAAGAATTTTTTGACAAAATGAAGATAAATGAAACTGGCATGGAAAAGGACACCAAGTTTATAGTTTCTCTTGATGCTAATACAATAGTGATTTTTATGGCATATACCGTTGGTGTTGCGTTGGCTGTAGTACAAATTTTGTTGGAATGCAGTACGTTGGTTAGAATACAATTAGGGAAATTTGTAAAATTCTTTTTACATTTGTGTTCAAAAGTGTTTCGAGCTTGTTTTAAACTGAAAATCTTAATATCGCTATTGCAAATTAAAAAACGACAACCTATCTATCCGTTTGTCTTTGATCGGAAAGTAATTTTGTCACTACCGAAAACTTCACAGAAGCAGATAACAGAAGTGGACATAACCTGACATATTTTTCGTTGTATTGTTCATGAGAATAGGATTCAAAATAAATAAGGTTGCTTTTTCGAGCTTTTACAAATAACATGTAATCTTTGAGTGAATGTTGGCATGCAGGTTTCTAAAAATTCATAAATTTTTCTGCAACGTGTTAAGTCATTCGCTATTTCTTTATATACCTTATGGCATATGATATTTTCTTAAATACATTGCTGCTTTATTTACATGTATCGAATCTATTTGTCATGATTAATGCTCTCTTTAGTAGTAGTCAATGCAAGCTTTGACATCAACTTTCTCCGTCCAAAGTATTCAGTGGTTATCATTCACCAATGGTATCTCTTTTAGAATGGCGTATGTGTTAACTTAAATGTTAGTTTTCATGCAAACAAGTAATTTGGCAGTTATAATCATTTTGTTGCTCATGTATACCTGATTGGATATTGCTGTTTACGGACAAACATGTATTAAAATAAATTATCCCTTAATTTGTTTTCTCAATTTTATCTATTCAAGCACTATTTGGCTTGGTGTCCTTGTAGACATAAACATTAATTTTCTGCAATTGCATGGAAAATATTTTGCTTTTGCTCAAATAAACAGTTTTTAATTAAAATCTGTACACTGGCGATTGCCAAATATGAATGCAAGGTAAAACCCATTGGTTTTATTGACAAAACAAAAGTAAAAAAATTCCTTAACAACTATTTAAGCGTTGCATAAATACTTCTGTAAATCACTAGCTTCATTGATTTAATTTTATTTGGATGTCGAGTTTAGTAGTACCAAACATTTTATTTGGTCTGGATGAGGTGCTTGTATGCCATATTGTTATGGTATTTGAAGAGGAAAATATAATTAAATGCGTGTTGTTTGGTTATTTCTGTTTTCTTATCTGTTTGGTCAATAAAAATTATAGAATGAATACAAATTAGCCAAGCCTTCATATTTATAGTAATATCAAAATCAAAAGTCAAAAACATTTAAATTGTTTGCTATAAATAATTGCTGTGAAAATAAAAACTAAAAAACATGTTGACTGTCTTGTTTCACGGATTTGTCTAGATCTATTTCCAATGTATTTTGTAAACTTGGTCAAAATCAGAGAACACGCATCAGTTTAAGAAAAGTGGTAGACACAATGTTGTCCAAACTGGAATCAAAGGCATTTGCACTCTTTAATTTCTCATTTCCCTACCTGCCAGATTTTCCCGTTCTATGGGATACCGAATCCCAACAGGTAGTAAAAAACTCGGCATACTTTACAAATCTAAGAAATCGCTTCCGTATGAAATTGTCGTGGGCATTGGTTTTTCTTGCTGGATTTCTACATTTTGTGTGGAGCCTATACCTACTCTTTGTAAGACGTGAACAGGACGTGATGTCAATATTCTACGGAATATTTATACTGATACTTTCCCTAATTTTCATCGCAGTATCCAGCTTTGTTGGCTCGTGCATTTCTCAAGTTGATAATACTATTGCGGGATTCAATCAACTAAACCAATTGGAAAAATGGTCACACAACAGTTCTTGCTGGATGATAAATGATTGGCGGGGACATTTCTTATACGCATGGGTTGTAGCATTCGGAATAAGTCCATTTGTATTGGCTGGGCTAATGCTTTATTACAAAATTGATATGCTATATTCAGTTTTGGAAAACTCAGGGGTTTTATGTAATCTATAGGAATCAGCAATATTTTTCGTTTTCCTGCTGAGACTTATTGTACTCGCGCTTTACTGCTTTGAATGTCCCCGTTTTATTGTCTTCACTTATTGCACCTGCCTTATTGCCATAAATAATTTATGGATGTACTTGTTTCACAATTTACTACATAACAGCAACACAAATCAGATAAACGTAAAGCAAATTTATCAGAGTTATACGCGTCTAGTTCTAATTTATAAACTGATAGAACAACCGGCACATGTGGCGATATATTCCTGTATTGCAACAGCCTTTTGGCTG
>JAQIXW010001518.1:0-18942 GCA_034700685.1 Willowsia buskii | reverse complement strand
TTTCACTCCAAGGAGCCTCCAACCGTTAAAATAGGGTGATTAATCCGGTATTTTAGGGTGACGAATAAGTGCATGCCTTATTTTTTGGTTTTATATATTGTGAAAAAAATTCTTCAAGTCAATGTAATTATTTATAAGTATTTATAGTACTGCTATAATTGTTTTGGCTATAATTCTATTGCTTCCTGTCTTCTTTGTCCAATTAAAGATATTGTCTTTTTTTAAATTGTAAACTTAATATTTGAGTATGCTACATTAATTAATTTTTTACACACTTATTTTGATTTATCAAACTTGCATTGCATTTATCAATTTGACGAGAAAATTTGGTTTAATAATTTAAACATTCAAGAAAATGTGTGATGAAACTTGGCTAACTATGTTAACTTCTCACTCACTCACTAAACAAACCAGTTAAATATATTACAGCTTATAAGTTTGAACACAAATTACAAAATAAGTTACCATCGTTGATCCAACCTGAAATAAATTCAATAAAATTATTTAACTGATATTACTAAAGCTTTTTTGGAAGGCACTTGGCTTATGCTCTCATATTTTACTTACGTTCCATAGAACGGAGTAC
The DNA here is from genome assembly GCA_034700685.1 of Willowsia buskii. Lineage (NCBI taxonomy): Eukaryota > Metazoa > Arthropoda > Collembola > Entomobryomorpha > Entomobryidae > Willowsia > Willowsia buskii. The sequence goes on along the minus strand of JAQIXW010001518.1, from coordinate 18,356 downwards.
GTGATGGTGAATATGTTACTGCATTTTATTCCAATTTCACGGTTCCGAATACTTGCCACTGCTGACTGCATTTGCGATATCTCAGTTGCTGAAAAGCTATCCATGTTTTCCAGATCCTCTGTCCATCTAATTATTGAATTCAGCTATGAATATGTACAAAATATGAATCCATCAATTATTTTTAGAAAATACAGTAGCATTTGCTAGTCAACTATAGTATGCAAGATGAATTACCTTTCTGCAAACGTCGGCGGCAAGAATATAGATCGCAGAATCGATCACTGTGAAGTAAAATACAAAAATCTTTTTGTCAATTCCTTTAGTTGTCAGGGCGTTTCCTACATCATCTGCCACCATTAGTAAGAAACAAACCAACAGAACTGATGTCATTGAGCCTAACGTTTCGTTGACAAGCTGATACAGAGTGCGGATGCTGAGGTACATTTTGTTCACTGCCGACCAAGACGTTTGGTTTGTCAGTATTTCAGCATTTGAACGTGATCTACAAAAAAATACTTGTTGACCTGTTGACACGCAGTCTCGATGGGTGGGGTTATTCATCCTTTCGTTTTGTAGGGTTTGGGAAAAATGACTGGCTGCAGTCCAAACTGTAAGGAATGCCATCAGCGGCAATAACTGCATTTGGGTGGTAATAAAGTAGTACTGAGTTTTTCCAATAGTATGTAAAACGGTCAAGATGTAATCAACCAAGGTGACATCATCTGAATCTAGATCTTTCTGACTTTCAGTGTAGTTGTTAAGGAAAAATGTATATCGCGCTTCAGATACTAGTCGCTTTCTCAAGATTAGGTTACTCCATGTAGACGAAGGATCTAGTACAATATGTCGAACGATCCTGTATATCGACAGACATACTGGAAGTAGACATATCAAAGCGATGAAAGGTTTCCTCTGAATCTAAAATAAATTTAAACAATTTAAACTGAAGAGAACAAAATCCAGAAGCAAAATCGGTTTTAAAATATTTTATGATGTACCTTCAAATTTCCACCAGAGAGAGAACCAGATTCAGAATGAATGAAGCTCACAATACTAGAGAATTGCTTCTGGTTGAAGATAAACTTTTTCATTTTCAAAACTATAAACCCGTAGGCAAACAAATCTTGAAGTGTGCTGAAGTATACAGCCGCAGTGATCTCTTCTTTTATGATTCCTTCAGAGAAGTTGTCAAATGATGTTGTGATGGATTTAACAATATATATTAAGGCTAAACTGTTTGTTATAAGGTAGATTGGAAACTGATAGGGTGATGGTCTAGTTTTAAAGTATTTATTTGTGGTTTTGCATCGTGCTATATGGAATGGGCAGCATAACGTATAATAAACGAAATTGAAATAAACGACAAAAAAATTTGGCAAATTATTGGAATGGTGATTTCGTTCAATATCTAAAATTATGTGACCTGATCTACTATTCATAGTGTGAACAGTGTAAAGTATGTAGAATCAAATAAAAACTAGGCCTGTAAAATAGATTGATGATTTTGATAAACTGTAATGCAAAGAAAATGATCCAACTTTGATTTTTTTTTGTTTTTTAACTTTAAATGCATACAGTAAAACAACTAACTTGAGAAAAACTGTTTAGTTTAAAAAACATGTTGCGTTAAGTTGAAAGCTTGGGAGAAAATGAGTACTGAACTCATCGTCAGTACTGTACTAAAAGGCGTTACATAGGTCACATAGAGTTTAAAATAAAACTATAAATATTTGATTTGGAGAGTACATTGGCACTTAACCTGCTTGTATCTCACTCTCGCTTCGGTGATACATGTAAGCTAGATATCATGCCGAAAAATAAAAGCCGGAAGGTAGATATTGCATGCTACGTAAACAACTATTTTTATGATATGATAGAATACGATAGCGTTTACTACACTAATATCGAGATATGCATTGGGTAATATCCTATCATTATCATAATCTATGTCACAAACACTATTATAAAAAATGGACAGGGCATAAAAACTATTTTTGTTTTGACAAATATTTACTACTTTAACTATAGTTAAAACCAGCGAATGCAAAGTTGCCTAGCCGGCCTATTAACAATATGTGGCATTACGACTACCAGTATCCATTTGTACATATGTAAATGCTCATTCGCTTGATCAGAAAATAACTATTTTTAAGACACAGTATGAGAATTCTGCTTCGTACATTTACACGACATATTATAATTTGGTGTGGTAAGGAAACAACATCCGGTTCATATTTCCTGTAAATCTACTCCTTGAGGTGTACAGTTTAGTTATTACAGTAAAATAGATATTTATGCAAATAAAGTTTATTTTTATATGCCTCATATGATCGGAAAATTGTCAATTCTGAAATATATAAATGTTATTTATAGTTACAAACACGAAAGCAGCAACTAAAAGCTAGTTGGTACATAATGTACATGCTTTTTTGACAAAATATATTTGTTTTGAAACGCATTACTCGTGTTTATGAAATGTTATAGTAGATGAAAACTGTTGACAATATATTTATTTAAATAGACTTTCAAACATCTAGTTCACACATTCTCTTTATTGTTGCGTGGATTTAGATACTAGACAGTTGGGACACTAGAATGAAAATACCGTGAAAGCTGTTAATTCTACTACGTGTACGGATAGTGTATTTAGTAATATTTAAATACAAATATGTGACAGTAAAAATTACATTTGCTTATTGCTAGGTTCCCTGCATTTAGTAGCACTCAGAAAATAATATTACTAAATTATGTTATTATATAAACCAACGCTTATTAGAAAATTACGATTTAAGTCATTCTAGTAAATGTATTCTTCTTTGGGCTGCCAAGCAGTCAAAAATATTAAACGCAGCTATTTCTTAAATTTTCGACAGTATCTGTGAAACTATTGTAAATACATATTACATCTATTTGTATATCATATATATGTCAGATGCAGATAGATATGTATCAACATACACAGCAGGGTAAACTTGTTATTTTCGATTTTGAACACAAATAATGAAGTAAGTCACCATCGTGGAACCAACCTAAAAAATCAATAAAAAGGATTGAACGATAATTGTTAAAAAAATACTACATAACCTTAGGCACATGATAAGACAAAGCGAAAATAAGATCCATCTTATGGCTTTATTTTTTACTTACATTCCAAAGAATAGAATACGTGATGGTGAAGACGTTACTGTATTTTATCCCAATTTCCCGGTTTCGAATTCTCGCTACTGCTGACTCCATTTCCGAAATGTCCGTTGCTGTAAAGCCATCCATGCGTTTAACCTTTTCAGTCCAGCTAGTCAATGAATTCAGCTAAAAATATTAATGCCGATTTATACATTCGCAAATAAAATTGATCACGCATTGTATGAAATTTAATTTTTTTAAATACCTTTCTACAAACGTCAGCCGCAAGAATGTAGATGACAGATTCAAGTATTGTGAAATAGAGCACTCCAATTATGTCGACAGTTTCTTTGTTTGTCAGGACTCTACCGAAATCATCTGCCACGAATAGTAGGTAAGATACTAACAAAACTGCTAGCATTGAACCAAACGCTTCATTAACAAGTTGACACAGAGTACAGATATTTAAGTACATTTTGTTAACTTCTGACCAAAACATTTTGTTTGTAAAGGCTTCAGGTTGGGTTTTTAACCGAGACCGACAAGTGAATATCGGTAGGTCTGTTGACCTTTCATTCGCATTATTCTTCATTGCATTTTGGAGGGTGTGGGAAAAATGACTAGCTGCAGTCCAAACTGTAAGCACTGCCATCAACGGCAATGAATCAAGCAGAAACATAAGTAAATAGTGTTGAGTTTTTCCAGTAATGAGCAAAACGGCCAGGAAGTAATCAACGGATGAGTGCTCATCGGGAATAATTCTTGATTGAGTGAAGTTGTTGGTTATAAAAAATGTATATCGAGCTTCAGACACTAGTCGCTTGTTCCAAATTAGGCTGTTCCATGTAGAAGAAGAGTCAAGTACTATGTATCGAACAACTCTATAAATGGTTAAACATACCGGGAAAATGCACAGCAGTATGACGGAAGGTTTCCTCTGAATCTAAAAAATACATTTAAAATGCAAATAAAATAAGTTAAACTGGTGAGAAGAAAATTCATTATTATTCAATTTTTTAGAGGACTAGTCCACCTTCAAATTTCCGTCAGAGAGAGATTCAGCTTCATTTTGAATGAAGCTCACAATACTACAGAACTGCTTCCAATTGAAGAGAAGCTTCTTCATAACCAAAACTATAAATCCGTAAGCAAACAAGTTTTGAAGTGTGATAAAGTATATAGCCGCAGTGACTTCTTCTTTTGAGATTCCATTGGAGTATTCGTGAATTGATGATCTGATAGCTTTAATGATATATATTAAAGCCAACACGTTTGTTACCACGTATATGGGAAATTGGTAGGCTGACTTCTTTGTTTTTAGCTTTTTGTTTGTAGTCTTTTGTAGGATAAAACGAAATGGGCAACATAACGTGTAATACGCAAAGTTGAAATAAACTAGAAAGAAATCTGCTAAATTTGAAGGATATTGATTTGATCCGATTTCTAAAATGGTATGTCCTGATTTATGATTCATGGTTAATCTTTAATACAAAATGAGGTCTAATGAGCTAATAATAATATTGGCTTTATTGCTTTAATTTAAAAAAGCCCACTATTTACTATTATTGGAAACACAACTCGAATATTTCTATATTTCAGCAAGTATGCATTGACTAATTCGTTTTATATTTTTTTACAAATCGGAGATCAAACATATAAGATAAAATAAAACAGGTATGTACAGAATATTGTTAAAACAAACTACGTGTATGTGAGGGTTTTAAATTCAATATCAATGTTAATAGTTAATGTGGAGTACTTTAAAAGCAAGCACACACCCTGATATATGTAGGACAACTACCTTATAACTACAACAATAAAATAGCTTGGTTACGTTAACTTGATTTTTGTACCGAATATGATCGATCTTTAAAGTATTTCAATTTTCTTCCCTTCTTACTATTTTCTAAAATTGAGTAGTTTTAACCAGAAACAATAGAACAAACTGACTAGAAAAAAACTAGAGAGAACACTATCACTATTTCCGAACGTAACGGTTATTTACAAGTTGTAAGCATGAAGGAACATTTTCTTAGCAAGAGTTGTTTGTAATAAATTGGGTGTGGCAGCATACAGTTATAAATAAAGCTATAAATATTACATTTGAAGAGTACATTAACACTTACCCTCATTGGAAGCTATATGATATGCTTATTTTCGTGCTACGTAAACAACACTTTTTATGAAACTGTATGGCAACTCTTACTTTGCAACTATCAAAACATACATTGAATTACGTATATCTTGTCTTACATATCGTCACAAACAAAATAGATTAGAAAATAAAAGGCATACATACGAACTATTTTTGCTTATGACAAATATTTTCCACTTTAACTATAAATAATTATTATTGTATATTAAATTGAGGGGGCCTCTTAATAAGCAGTATTTAGGATTTGTACACTGAAAACTTATTCTAATCTTGGTTCAAATACAGATCATTAAAACCAACAGGGTTTCATGTGATTTTTCCTTAGCTGGACTACCAACCTAAAATTACTGAAATATAGATGCAGCTGGTGGACAAATTTAATGATGTTGGTCAGCATGTCAACAATTGTTATAAATTATGGGTAGATAATAACCACTAATCATGCTCGACGACGATATGCAGAATCTTTAGTGTTGGTTTGTCCATGATCACATGAGGACGCATTGGGTACGAAAATGGAATACGGGAAAATGGTCTATTTGGTTAGAGCTTTCAAATGAGGCATCAGGCATATGCGATAACCATATGAATATGTGAGCACTAACCAAATAGACTATTTTTCCGTATTCCATTTTCATTCCAGTGTATCGGTTAAATTTACCCAGCACATATTGGCGACAGTACTTATTGTCGGGAGGACTATATTCGAATGCACAAAATTTCGGCGGACAAAATTGGTAGGGTGATATAATTCTTTCAACATTTTCATTTCTAGTCTTGCAGTGAATTATACGAAATGGAAATCATAACGTGTTGTAAGCAAAATTGAAATAAACAAGAAAAAAATTTGCTGAATCGTTAGATTTGTTTTGTTGAGTTTCTAAAGTTTTCTTTTGTAATTTACTATTCACGGTATACAAGTTTCAAGAGAATAATATGCATGACTTAATAAAGCATCTGGTTTGAAAATAACAACAAAATCAAGTTCTCTCTCTCTCTACAGCTGAAAGAATCAAAAATGCACGTAATATTTACAATTTTTAATGTACAAATTTTCACTCTAATTTTTCTTTGGTTTGTAAGTGGTAGAGAATGGTTTTGTAAATAAGATGTTTTCGACTTTAAAATAACACAATAAATTGTGCTACATGATAGAAACGCTGGAGTAATGACTGTCACAGAAATTTCGGAACGTCTCAGTTACTCACCTTAAGGTGAAAGCTTAAGAGAGCATTGGTTTTACAACAGTTGTTTGCCCTAAGATGGGTTCAGCGACATACAGTTATAAATATAACTAGAGTTTAGTGAATTTAAATAGTATATTAGCACTTAAACTATTTGTCCTCCTCTCTTTGTATGGAAAGCTGAGTAAGCTTAATATTATGCCTACAACAAATGAGGAAGGTTGATGCTTCTTTGTGTGCTGCGATGTAAACAACTTATTTTAGGACAGGAAATGAGAACTCTTACAATACAAATATCAACATCTTCACTGGGTTATAAATGGTCTTATGTGGCAAATGCAAACAGATTAAAAAAGAGTCGGCATACAAACTATGTATTTTTGTTTCTGATAACTCTCTCTCTCTTTAAACTAACTACAACTAATACCCATCAAATGCAATGGCGACCTTATTAAGTAGATGCGGCGTTATGATAACCCCAATACATTTTATGTTGGCCTACATACTTTAATAGCAAAACTGGTCTCTAATCTTGACCTGATATCCTGGCCTGATCTCACCTGGTGTTTATTCGGATGCTAAATAATTAACTATTTTTGAAGAAGATGTACGGAATTTATTCTCTTAATTCTCTAGATTTATTAATTTTTCCTCATGTCGAGCAATAGTTATGGCCTGTAGTAACTATTTTTTACTAATTAATTACAAGTGGATATGACAATTGTTAATACATCAGTATCGGCATTAAAATATCTTTGGTCGCATCTTATGCCACATACACAAAAAGAAAAGTGGGATAAGACAGATTTTGATATGTTTAATTACTTATATGACTTATATAATAAATGACAATACTTAATAAGAGGTTACAAATGCGTGACTAATTGTTTGCAAATACATACATTAGTTTATCAGATATACACGTGCACAAAATTACTTACTGCTGACAAATGAACATCCCATCTTGTAAATTATTTACAAACTATACACATTTAGGTTTACCAGTGAAATAAACTTTTTACTTCCAATTTTGGATACAAATTACGAAATAAGTTACCATCGTAGATCCGACCTGAAATATATTCAATAATATTAAAATTTACGGAATATTTATGATAATTGTATCGGAAGACATTATACATGACACATCGTTCTGAGCACTTTTGAGATTTTACTTACGTTCCATAGAATGGAATACGTAACGGTGAAAGTGTTACTGCATTTAATCCCAATCTCTTGATTTCGAACTGCTGCTACTGCGGCCTGCATTTCTGAAATCTCCGTTGATGAAAATTCCTGTATGTTTTGAGCCTCCGTCCAGGGGATCAATGAATTTAGCTAAGAATATGTTTTAAAAAGTATATTGGTTTAAAATTACTTTATAAATATTATAAAAATTAATTTTGATTAAATTATGAATTCATTTATATTACCTTTTTACAAACGTCAGCCGCAAGAATAAAGATTAGAGACTCGTGTATAGTAAAAAAGAGTATTAAAATACCGTCTAGAGTTGCATCGGTTGTCAGGACGTCATCTACATTAACTGCAGCATATAGCAAAGAATTCACCAATAGAAGTGAAAACATTGACCCTAACGTTTCATTAACAAGTTGGCACAGACCACGAATGCTTAGATACATTTTGTTAACTTCCTCCCACGATATTTTCTTTGCAGTTGTTTCAACTTTATTTTGTAAATTGGACATGCAGATGAACATTCGTTGGTCTATTGACTGGTTTCTTTCTTTCGGATAGTCTTTCATTCCAGTTTGGAGGGTTTGGGAAAAATGACTGGCTGCAGTCCAAACTGTGAGCACAGCCATCATCAGCATTGACTCCATTAGGCAGAGAATAAAGATGAACTGGATTCTGCCAATAATGTGTAAAATCATAAGAATGTAATCAACAGTGACTGCATCTGAATCCAGAATCGTACTACTTGCTGTGAAATTGTTGGTTACGAAAAATGTATATCGAGCTTCAGACACTAGCCGCTTTCTCAACGTAGGATATTTCCATGTGGATGAAGTATCAAGTACAACAAATCGAACAATTCTGTAAAAGGCTAGACACAGCAGGATCAGGAATATTAAGACGACGAAAGGTTTCCTCTGAATCTAAAACAGTTTAAGTTTATGTTAACCTAAACCCGTAAGAACATATGTCGGTTTCAATAACTTTTTTTACCTTTGTATTTCCACCAGAAAGAGATTTAGCTTCACACTGAATAAAGCTTACGATGCGACAGAACTCGTTTCCTTTTAAGAAAAAATTTTTAATAGTCAAAGCAAAAAATAGAACGAAAGTTATCTCCACAAGTGCGCTGAAGTATATGGCTGGATTGACTGGTTTTTCTGAAATTCCTTCAAAGTACTCAAAAACTTTTTGTCTTATGTAACGAACAAGATATATTAAAGCTAATCCGTTTGTTAACAAGCAGATGGGATACTGGTAAGCTGATGCTGTTTTTTTAAACTTTTCATTAATTGTCTTGCAGTGAATTAAGCGAAATGGGGAACATAACGTGTAATAAGTAAAGTTGAAATACACAAGAAAGAAATTTGCTAGATTGTTTGTAGGTATATTTTGTTCGAGATCTAAAATTATGTGTCCCGCTCTATGACTCATGGCGTACAAGTTTTGAATATAAAATGTTTTATAAAGCGGGATATTTAGATTTTGTGAAATATTTTTCGCATTAATTCAAAATTACTTAAAGTCTGATAAGTCATGGTCGAGCTCAAGAGTTAGGTAGATTAAGTAAATTAAAAATACTGGTTTGAAAACAAATTTTTATTGTCAAGCTGAACAAATCTTAAATGTGCGTAATATGAGAAATCTTAAATGTTTACAAATATTTAAATCTAACTTTCTATGGTTTGTACTGTTGTGTATACACTATTTAGATCTTTAAATTAACACAATAAACCACTATCATTAAGAAGGAACAGAGGAGTGACTTCAGAACGTGTAGATGAGTCACATTGAAGTGACCCAAAATATGTGTTGTATTAAGCTGAAAGCTTGATTGGGACATTTTAAACAACCGTTGTTTGTACAAAAACATGTTCAGCGATATATACCTCAAATAAATCAATAAGTAGTTGATTAGAACATTTAAACTTAACCTACTTGTTTTCCTCTCCTTTTACAGTAACTCGTGTAGATTAGTAAATATGTCATGTCTAGCAAAAAAACAAGAAGGTAGATACTTATTCGAGTGCTACGATGTAAACAACAATTTTTATGACAGGAAATGAGAATTCTTATTACAGCGATATCAACACTTACATTTGTTTATATCCTTTCTTATATTACTCACACGTGGAGATATAGAAAAACATGACATGCAAACTATTTTTGATAATTGTTTTTCGACTGTAACAAATAACTATCTAATAAAAAAATGATGAGGCAACCTAATAGACATTATGTAGCAATATGACAGCAGCAATACATTCTCCCTTTATTGCGACGCATAATCCAAAATGAAAACATGCTCTAAAATTGACCCAACTTTCTCCAAATTTTTATGATGCTCTTACAAATCATGTTACATATCGGTTTACGTATTTTATGCCAGCATTAATTTATTAGTCACAGAAATCTCTAATCTTGACCTATAAATCTTTGATGAAACTCAAAGTCTCAGTTTATCTTCCTGTTAAATCTCTCACGTCTCTCACGTCAAATAAACATGCCTGCTAAGGGAGTCGATCACTTCCGATTTTGAATACACACTACGAAATAAGTAACCATTGTAGATCCAACCTGAAAAAATCATTACCAGATGATCAGTACAGAGCAATAATTGATTGTACGTGGGGAGGCCTAAAGCAAAGATGCAATGTTTTATGCGCTTAGGTTTCACTTACGTTCCAAAGAATAGAATACGTGATGGTGAAAACGTTACTGCATTTTATTCCAATTTCCCGGTTTCGACATCTTGCCACTGCTGCTTTCATTTGTGAAATCTCCGTTGCCGAAAAGCTATCTATGTTTTCCAATTCCTCTGTCCAGTTGATCAATGAACCCAGCTAAGAATATGTATGAAAGATTTATGTATTTAAAAATCCGCAAGTAATTTTCGTAACTAATATTATGCAAATTATACTTTAAGCAAAAACTTACCTTTCTACAAATATCAGCCGCAAGGACGTGAATGACGGAATCGAGTACTGAGCAGTAGAATATTTGAATACTGTTGACAGTTTCTTTGGTTTCCAGAATACTATCTAAATAAACTGACACGTACAAAAGAGTGCAAGCCAAGTGAATTGAGAACATTGAACCAAACGCATCATTAACAAGTTGACACAGAGTGCTGATGCTTTGGTACAATTTGTTTACTTCCAACCAGGACATTTTATTTGTCGACCTTTCAAATTTGTTCGTTAAATCCGAAAGATAGATGATAATTGGTTGTTTAGTGGACATCAAGCTTGTTTTGTTGGGGTACTCCTTGATTGCATTTTGAAGGGTTTGGGAAAAATGACTGGCTGCAGTCCAAACCGTTAGTACTGCTATCAACGGCAACGTTTCCATTAGAAAGTAAAGAAGAATATATTGGGTTTTACCAATAATGTGTAAAACCATCAAGATGTAATCAAGAGAGGCGATCTCATCCAAATCTTCATTCATAACACTTTCGTTTGAATTGGTGGTTACAAAAAATGTATGTCGAGCTTCAGACACTAGCCCTGTCCTCAAAACTGGGTGTTTCCATGTAGAAGATGGGTCTAGTACAACAGATCGAACAATCCTAATCATGGCCAGACATACGGGAAGTAGGCATATCAGAACGACGAAGGGTTTTTTCTGCATCTAAGGTTATCAAACATATTTAAACTGACTGTGGGTATTAACAAATTTTTGAAATATATTTGTTTCAATGCATAATTTTACCTTTAGATTTCTACCAAGGAGAGATTCAGCTTCATACCGAATGAAGCTAAGAATACGGGAGAACTGATGTCCGTTGAAAAGAAACTTCTTAATACCCAAAACTAAAAAACAGGCGGAAAACATGCTCATAAGTGTGAAAAAGTAGAGCGCTGGAGAAACATCCTTTTTTGAGATTTTCTTAAAGTAGTAGTGAATTGATGATCTTATAGTAGCAACAAGATACACTAAAGCTAATCCGTTTGTTATCATGTAAATGGGAAATTGATAAGCTGTTTTGATAGTTTTGAACTTATCATTCGTGTTAATATTACCGCAACTTATACGAAATGGGGAGCATAACGTGAAATATGTAACATTGAAATAAACAAGAAAGAAATTTGCTAAATTGGTGAAAGCTTTTTGTGGTTGGATATGTATGATTTTGTTTCCGAATCTGTGTATCATTATGGTTTATTAGAAATTATAGAAAGTGTCAGTGACTCAACTTTAGAGAAATTGTGTAATATGTTCGGCTGAAATAATAAGAAGACAGTCCAACAATAATAAAACAGTTGTGTGTACATGTATGTGGTCAGCACCTTAATATTTGCTTTTGAGTAGTGCATTAGTCTTTAACCCACTTGTTTTCCTCCATCAAATTTTATTATGGTAACTCATAAAAACAATATATCACGAGGGGAGAAAAGCAGGAAGCTAGATTCTTATAGCGTGCTAGTTATGAAACCATTTTTACAACAGGAAATGAGAGTTCTTAATATACCATTATCTATTGCCCAGCCTCAGCTATATTTACTGTTAAACTGATATTACAATATTTGTTTTATATGCGGTGGAGGTAATGTTTCTATTTAAAAATTTTAATTTTCAAAATTATTAGAAACCAGACAACAATTTAATGTGGTTGCAAGAATAATTGAGCTAACTCACTCGCTCATTCGCTTGTGATATCGACTTTATTTATTTTATTTGAAATTTGTTTCCCGCAGTTGGTTCCTTCGGATTAGCATTTTCCTTGAAAATACCTATTCGCCTCCATTCTTCCCATTTGCTGTCAAGTCCATTTTCTACAATTCTCTGGTGCGTTCCAAACAGCCACACTCGATTTATCGCGTACACTTCTCCTCAGTAAATTTAGTAATGCATGTATTATTTTTTGGTGAAACACAACAATCTGCACCTTGCTTGCGGAAATCACTTACAGTTAGTTTTTTTTAAAGTTGTGCAAAGAGCCAGACAGTCTGATGAGTCGGATAGGTGCCTGAAACTTTCGCTCACCGATTTCGTTCAAAATTTGCAGGTTTATAGATTTTGATGCGTAGATTACAAAAATCGAAGAATCAGCCATTCTGGTTGACTGTCGCGCCCTCCAGGGTGAAAAAACGGCGGGAATTTCATCTTCGTCAGAATTGACTGAAAATTATGTTATTTGTACTATTTGACATGCTAAATAACTTGGTGAAGTTAGTTTTTTAAATTGTTGATAGTGGCGCCCTCCAGAAGGCAAAAACAGCGGAATTTTTTTGTCAGAATTAAGTAAAAATTACGTTACTGGTGTATTTTGACACGCTGAATATTATTATCGGATTTTTCGCTTGTTGCACTGGCTAATGGGCAACTGGCATGTGGCATGTCATGTTGCCACGCATTGCTGTGGGGCAATTTGATTGACTCTTTGTTCACTGTTTATAAGGTGATCAGCTGTCAATGTTTACATCTATTTTGATGGCGGCTGTCTGCGAGGAGCTAGCAGGCTGTGTCGGCTACAAAATTAGCCAGTGCAACTAGCACAGAATCCGATAATATGGTGAAATTAGTTTTTTAAATTTTTGACGTAAAAAAAATTCCCGCCGTTTTTTAGCACGTATGATTGCCTTAACAATTAAAACCAGTTTTTCTCAGTCTGTGTTGCCTTGCGAACAAAGCTGAGACCGGATACGGATTCAGCTTGAGCTACTCGTTCGAATTACGTATCAAACGTCGCTGTGGCGACATGGGAGCTAATAGCGTAATATACCCATTCTTCTATAAATTGCATACTATACATTATTGGGTTAGCTACATTGTTGTGGATTGGGGTAACATATAAAGCTTAGAAATGTGTGGGGAGGGTTAGATTTGTGGTCAACAATTATGCTCTTGCTTAACTTCAATTTGCTTAATTAAATTCTAGCAGTTGTCGTCTTTCTACGAAAGGAGTACTCATTACATTAATGTAAAGCTAAATCGTACGTAAACTTAAAGCCATAAATTTAAATTAAGGTAGGAAATATGGAGATAAGGCATTACATATTCATGTGCTGCTTGCTCAGCTCGTATAGCAACTGCGTCATTTCTGTGTCCAACGAATATATACTTCGTCGCAGCTAAAGCTTAAAGCGCAAAAACAAGAACAACTCCAAATATTTAGAATAATATTCGCATATTGTTAATATTTGCGTAGAGAAAAATTTCTCGCTACGTATTTGGACATCTGGAGATTTCCTTGCGGCATACTTTAATCTTCATTTAAAGAGGCGTTAAATTAAAGATATACCTAAAACAAAGCATTTACAATGTTTCTGCGCTGAAATCAACTGCATCCAAAGTATATTACAGCTGGTAATGCATCACAACTTGAAATTGTGCATATAAAAGTCGAGCACTCAACTTAGTCTTCATAAACAACTGCGTCATTTTAAAGCGTTTACGGATTATCAAAGTGTTAAGGTTAAGCCGACGAAAGAAGATAAATATTCCTAACACTTTAAATAATATTCACAGATAACTGCGCATTGTTTGTGTAGTCAAGTTCTACCTTAAAATACTTTTGAAGTTAATTGGATTCAATTGAAATTTAAAAATTTTTATGCGTAATACTTTTCTGTAAGCAAAGGTAAATTAATAGGACTCCTAATAACTTGTTTTTCCAGTTATTGTTGTACATTTTCCAAATTCAAAATCTTTCTGTGAATATATTCTAAACCCAAGCTTCCCAACATAAGAGTCCTTCAGTAAACAAATAGTATTTCTTTTACCGTTCTTGGAACCATGCTAAACATCAAGATATTAATATCGATTTTCCTCGCAGTCCCATGCAACGTTGTGTGGATGCACACCATCAATCTCTGTCATGATCAGTTGTTCCGCAAGCCAATTGAAACGCTTTTGAGAATTCTGGATTCAAGTTTTGAAAATTTCGACATATTTGTGATTGATATTTCATTCGATAAATGCTCGTTTGACTTTCAAAAGTCGCGCGTCATGTTTCTCCAAGGATTTGACAGGGAACTTGACTACAAGTACGTTGTCAAATACCACCGTCCTAACCATTTGGCAATAGCAGATTACTTGAGACCTATTTATGATTTTTTTCTAATGCAGCACAACACCCTTTTCATAATACCTCTAATGACCGCATATATAAATCCGGAAGTTTGGGATGCTGACAGTTTTGCTCCAGCACTCTTTAAAAATTTTCCGGCCCTCAAAATTATTCTGGTCGCAGTGAATTTGAGAACCCATGAAGAATTACACTACGCTTTTGTTTGCAACGGATACTGTCGCCGAGATGAAAACATGGCAAAAGTCACACCTGTATTTTTACTAGCTTTACGTTTCCCAATGCAACTGCACAAGCGCCTGTTTTACAACGGAAACCGGAACGAAATTAATTTCAAAGTGAACTCAGTTAAGCTTAGTGACATGCAAGATATATGCTCACGTAGATTGTCTGCCGAGTACATGGATTGTACTGAGATGCTAATGACAACGCTGCAACTGACGTGGCAACATAACTTCTCCGAAAGCGAAGATTTATGGCATTTCGCGGAGACAAGTTTATTCGAATCGAAGTACAGCAGCGGTGAAGAGCAGTTTATTATAACTGACTTGTCCTACGACAGATACGACGCCGATTTTTAGTGGACGTTGGCGGGGTTTAAGCTCTCAAAACAATTTTCATCCGAGCTGGTGTACTGCATTAAGAGTCCAAAAACATTGAACGATCCAGACATCGACTTTTCAACTTGGGTGAACACTTTCAGCTTGGAAATTTGGTTGTGCACATTCTCCGTGTTTGGGGCTCTTGTCGCACTCTGTCGAGCTGTTCAATCGCAACGCTATTTAATTTGGTTCAAGAGTACAATAAACTCAAACATTGAAAGCGTCAAACTTTTGAAGGGAGTTCAGTCAACTATCCTTGCGTGTTTGGCGTTACTCGACTTTCTCTGGATGCTGATTTCTCTGTTTTATGGAAACGAAATATTGAGTATTTTGACAGTTCCGGAGCCTCCCAAACTTTACGACACTCTCGTAGAAATGTTAGACCTCGGTTACAAGATTTTGCATCCTGCACATAAAATGAATCCTTGGCTAGCTTTTAACGACGAGTTTCGTCATCGAGGGATTTTAAACAGACTCAAATCAAGTTTTCACGTCATCGGGCATTTAAACCCTGACGAAAAGCCAACTTATTTAGTTGACAAGTTTATGGATCTATCCCCAACAAACGATAGGACGAGCTCTTTCTTTTATGAAAGCTATCTTCGAAAAAACCTGTCTTTAAAAACAGCTGAATGCTACAGATTGCCTGAAATTTTTGAGTCCGGACCAGCTTTCTTGGAGGTCTACACTGTCAACCGATTTTGGGCACTGGAAACGTATGGAAGAATTTGGCAGAGTGGCCTTTTGCGCATATGGGAAGAATGGAGTGTGCTGGCGGTTATACTTAGAAACAGGCTCTACTCCACAGATACCAAATATAATAGGGTCGTTGTGACCGAGGACCAAATTGATTTGAAAACTCTGCTGGCAATTTTTATTTTTTCGGCATTTCTATTTTTTCTAGGGACAATATGCTTCGTTTTGGAACGCTACATGCACCACCGAAGGAATAGTAGAAACGTAGTAAAAAATTTAAAGAAAGAAAAGAGTAGCCCCTTATTTTCCCACTCACAGAAAGAAAACATGTCCACACTTGAGACCAAAATTGAAAAAGTCTCCGTAAAACGTGTAAATGTAAAAAGGAAGAATTCTCAAATAGTGTGGGAAGAACTTGGGGACTTGAATGTTTTAAGAAACTTACACTTAAAACGGCAAAACTCCTTGAACATGCATAAATAGGAGGGAAACTGTTTGATAGCCTGGTAATCACTAAAATATTTGCGTACTTTTCATTAATTCTAGTTTTTTTGAAATGATCATTGATAAATTGCTTAAGAATATTTGAAGGAGGTAACTGGCGTTAGGGACAAATTATCCATTATACGTAGAGTCCCTAATACAGAGATTTCATCGAATTTTGTTTCATCGAGCGTAGAATACTCAGTGGGGAGTAAACAGCAGTAATAATGTGCATTTCTTCTGCCTTCGGCCCATACAGCATTAGTGCTGATCAGCTTTAAAAAGTAAATTGATGGATTGCAAAAAACGAGTCGTATTCGAACGTTAAATCTTAAGAAATTTCTTTAGGTAGAGGATTTTTGTACCTTCTATATCAATACTTTTTTAACAGATTATGCTTGGGTCTTGTATT
Organism: Willowsia buskii; assembly: GCA_034700685.1. Taxonomy (NCBI): domain Eukaryota; kingdom Metazoa; phylum Arthropoda; class Collembola; order Entomobryomorpha; family Entomobryidae; genus Willowsia; species Willowsia buskii. The sequence continues at coordinate 1,474 of JAQIXW010001518.1, read as the reverse complement.
AAGTAATATAGTTAGTTATAGTTAATATAGTTTTTAATGCAAAACCTTGCTAGCCATAAAAAGGCATTGAAATAAAAACTTGTGATTTGCAAAGCAAGCTTTTGTTGGCTAACTAGTTTCCCGCGATTCCCCTGGATGGATATCTTGGGATAAGAGCTAGTAATCGGCATGCTTTTTTATTGGTTGCCTTTATAAACCAGCAATAAATGTTAAAATGAATAATACAATACGCACTATTGCTTCAGTTAAATTGTTGCAGGTTGGGGTAAACTGCAAAGCCCAGAGTAGTGTATGCGTCGCATTGTCGGTCGAAAGGTATGCTTCTTAGATGATTGCTTTAATAATAAATTGCTAGCAACCGTCTTCCCTCCTCTAAAAAAGTTAATTTTATTTAAATGAGGATGTTGTAAGTTTACGTAAAGCTAAAGCACTCAAGTTGATTTGAGGTAGGAATTAATGGAGCTACGACGTAACTATTCGTGTGCTTGTTCATATAATAACTGCGTCATATCAACGTGTCTACTGGATATATAATATGCTCACAGAAAAATCCACAATGCTCCAGTTTGAGTAGTTGGCGACTAACTTGTAAAGAAGTTCACTTTTAGAAACACTTTCAAACGGAGTTTTTCTAATATTTTTCACCTAAATTTACAGATAACAAAACTCAATACCAACTTGTAGCCAGTCACTTTCATCTGATTTGAAGTAGTAGATATTTAAGCATTATATTTAAATGTCTTTGGTGAATGCTACAATTCAAATACCTCTTAAATGTCATAGCTACTTGTTATTTGCACAAGTTCCTAGAATAAACCAAAAGTAAAGCAAATCCGCAAAAGTTTTCCTGTCAAGGTTTTTCAGACATGACAACTATTAGGAACTTGTCCAAAAACCTAGCAGCAGTTTTTGAGAAATTGTGCCAGAAATATTATTTGGAATAAAAAATTACAATTTTAAAAGCAAACTCTAATCGGCCTACAGAATTATAAACTAGAAACACTCGCAAATCCTACGAGCAAGCTTACCAAACAATTAGTTAACGTTGGAATAAATTGGCAGTGTACTCGCTTTAAACCATTGGATGTCATGATGTATCTCAGAAGCCAAGCCACGTTTTTTCTAATAGTTACATGCAGCTCTGTGTGGACACGTCAGTCTAAAGAACTGAGAATAATGGGAATAAGTATCCTCGTCATAACCAGTGTTAGTAATTAAATATTGACTGGAAATTCCTGGACCCGCGACTGTCCATGTAGACTCATCAAATTCGTCTAGAAGATTGATTGTCATGTTGTGATAGAAATGTAGCAAAATTGATGACATTAGTTCTGGATTACAGCATCAAAATCTTCGTCTATGAACAAAATCCCAGCACGCTATCTTATTGCGAGCGTACCTCACGAAATACCAGGAATACCTGACATATACGATGGCATCCACTTTTCTTTGATTTCCAAGTCGAAAGAGTTTT
>JAQIXW010001517.1:0-18944 GCA_034700685.1 Willowsia buskii | reverse complement strand
TGCTCGGCAAAACTTCAATTATGGTTGTAGAATATGATCAGTGATTACCCCGGCGAAGCCGGGACTTATATATCATTACATTTCTCCGTGTGGCGATTATCTTTAACAGTGTTTACCTGTTTTATTTTTTAGCAAGTTGTCTTGATACTCATTAGTGTAAAAACAAGTTATGAAATTGAACTTTCATGTTCTAGGACCAACTTACTTTGCACCAGTTATCAACCACGTGGCACAGTTTGCAGCTTCGTACCAGGATGGTCGAAATTACTTCGTCTTACTTATTATTACAGATGGGATTATTTGTGGTACGTAGAGTAGACGCATTCTATTATCGTCTATTATCTTTTATGATACTAAAAGTGTTACACACTTTTTGTTTTTAGACATGGATGCTACAAAGGAAGCAATTATCAATGCTTCAGTTTTACCAATGTCGGTAATAATAATTGGAGTTGGAAATGAAGATTTTTCGGCTATGGAATTTCTTGACAGTGATGGGCGGCTATTGAGACACAACGGAAGAACGGCAGTCAGGGACATTGTCCAGTTTGTTGGTTAGTGCACAACGCTTACATCTCATTCCGTTTATTTGTACGTTTTAGAGTCGATAATTAATTTAAATAATATCAGTAGCTAGCTTTTGTGCAACCGTTTTCTATTAGAAGCTTATTTGTGGTTGTCTGTTGGTCTAAATCCGTGTCTCTTGCTTTTTTTGTTTCCGTTTTCCGTTTTTCGTATAGTACTAACTAACATGATTCTATTCCCGATGAAGTTGGCCCGATCATTTATCAATCACAATCATAATGAAAACTTGCATGCACTTATTGCACTTCACTAAAGCAGATATGAAATTATGATACGGATTTATCATATATTTTTATGATTGTGCTTTTATTTTTATTTTTGCCATTGAGTTAGGTAAAAATCAATTTTTATTCGAGAGCTTTAATAATTTAGTTTCGTAGATTTGCATCACGGTAAACAATCTTGATACAAACTAATTGTAGTGTTGTTCGCCTATTATATTTTCAGAAATTCGCAAATTTTTGACCTACACTTACGGATCTCAAATCTATAGCAAAATTAATTTGGCTAGAGAAGTGTTAGCTGAATTACCTGATCAGGTTGTTTGGTGGATGAAAAAGAAGTTTTTCAAAACTACTGGGAAACGATAAAGTACAATCATTGTCCAAGTATTGGCACAATCAAATGTTCAACTAACCACCTCTTTCAACCTTCAAAGAACTCTTTTAACTAACCGTATTATTATGATATTATTTTTTAAATTTTAAATGACTGTCATCATTATTAAATCAAATAAGTACTCAGGTGAGCGCTTCAGGTTCTTTCGATAAGCATTCAAATGTACTAGTGTAACTATACGTACTTTTGTCTCTCCTGTGGCTTCAAACGTCTTATTGCTAATGAATTTGAAATTAATGTTTCTAGCATATGCATATAGATTAATTCATAATTAAAGAATAACTTTGAATGCTTCAATGTTGCACATTTGCTTTAGGTGTACGGGCGGTTAATGCTTTTCTTTACAAATAAACTTGTATAATGTATATAGCCGTATTGCTGATAATAGTAATTTTTCCCAACTTTGACGTAATTTAATCTACTATAGTTAAGATTTATGTTGTATAATATGAGAAAAGTCATGTATCTACTATATTACCTTTAGAACTTCAAAAATTCATCTCATTGTATGGACACAATCAATCAGATACTAAAGCGTTTCTAGCAAAGGAAGTTTTGGCTGAAATTCCAAATCAACTTGTCACTCAAATGAGGAAGACTCATGGACAGCCTCCGCTTACAACATCCTAAAATCAATTTCTTGATGCTTTACATTATTATAAGTAATGTGATTAAATATTTATAATTATATTTATAGTCTTTCAATCAATACTTTAAAAAATTAGAAATCCGTCAACAAGAAGTGAATAGTGAACTTGTTGATTCTACTTGTGATTTGCGCTCATTCACTGTTCCAAACACTTTGCCATTATTTTTTAATGTTTATTAATTTTCCTCAAGTGTGCAAAAACAGAACCAAAGGATTCTCAAATGAGAACGTATAATTAAATCCTGCACATTATCCTAATTCGATTAAGTATAAAAGTATAGTAGCTTACATGTGTACAAAGATGTTTTTATTATTTAATAACTCATTATTCATATTCTCTAAATTCTGAAATTATTTTGAGACATTATGATCAGTAAGAATATCGCAACCTTGTTAATATTCTTCGTATATTCTATATGTGAATGTTTAAGTTAAGTTTTACAGTTTCGAGTTTTGATATTACTAGTGTAGACTATCGACTTTTATATACTGCCAGCTTACTACTACATTGTATTATTTACTTCACAAACTGTTGCCATTTACTTAACGTAATAATACAAAGTTTGCATTGCACTTCTAAATAAATTTGTTGTTTTTGTCATCAATAAAATAGTCGTTGTCACACAATTCAATTCTTTCGTCATATTTGCATACATTTTTACGCAAAAAAGACTGATTAAAGAAGCCTTCGCATAAAATTGTGAATTTTGGGGTGACTTGAGATGTATTTTTTTGCTCTCCTGTTGCTGAAGGGTGAACGCAGACTTACCATCTATCATTATACATCCGTCTCCCATTTCCTTGGAATACCTCTTCATTAGAAATTCATTTTGAAACTTCTTCGACTTAAAAAATTAAAGGATCGTAATTTCATAGCATTTAATTTAAGGCTAGCAGTCCAGCAGAATGAAATCTACTTTGCGTGTACTATTGTCACTTTGTCACTGTCACGTATTGTTACAGGTTCCAAAGGCTGAGATTGAAGTTTACGTATTTGACGGAAGGTGTCAGTTGCAGTTCTCTGGAAACGTTAATGGATATAAATGAACTACCAAAATAAGTAGTATTATTGCATTTAACATGTCGTGTTGTAGTAGGTGAAGCCGACAAACTTTTATAGTTGTTCTATTATTGTCTGCGCGAGGACATGCCTACGAACTTAATAATAATTAATTCTTCCCCTATAAATATGTACATAGACATGTACTCAAATTTAAACAGTGATTACCATTTGTACTCTGGAGGAAATCCTATTAAGCAAATAATACAATCTCTACTAATCTTTAAGAAGACGGTTTCATTTAGGCTTTAAAAACGATTGTCATCCAACATTTATCTGCATTACGTTTTATTCTGTGCTGTATTGTCTTGTCACGCTGTTGCTGTTACATAGTACAAGCTTGGGTATCATGCTCACACTAAAGAATTACACGAATGTGGGATGTTTTTGGGGGAAGGCGACATCAACTCAATACAGTGAAGCAAAATTAACTAATTCCACTAATCCAGGCCTTAAGACCCTATGCTTCGGAGTCAGGCTCAAAGTATACAACCTTGACTGGTCGCTGGTACTCTCTTGCGTATAACTTTTAGTTTCTCCACATATACTACCAACTTTCTAGGTGAAAAGCAAAAGGGGTACGAGGTGCAGGCAGTCCATGTCCAGGGGCGACAAGTTACTGGGAAAATTACATAAAAGTAAGAACGGGAAGGGAATCATGGCTTAAAGAAGTAATAAGTTCAGTTTGTACCCGTTTTTCTAAGAGAGTATTGCACGACACCACCACCACCAACCTAGTCGCCAACGTTGTCTGTTATGTGACTTATATCCTCCGGTATCAACGAATCGACGGGAGAAATTGTAAAGGGAAGTTGTGATTCTAAATCCAGTTCGCGTTCATGTCTACCAGAAAGAAAAACAAACTTTATCGGTGTTGTTGACGGTGTGCTATATACTCCTGGTGGAAATGTGTATTATAATGCATAAATCAGTTTCTAAGACTGAGAATAGGAAAGAAAATGAAAATGAGGATCTGAACTGAAGTTGATTGCTTTCCATACATTTGTGCAGTCGTCTAGCTTTCTAACCTATGCATCATCATACCAATCTCCGGTTAAGAGTGACATTGTAAAAGATGAAGTTCATAGGAGCCCATAATAGAACTTCATTTTGCAGGTTTTACATTAGAAACACGAATATATGTATATTATGTAAACTGGAGTTTGAAAAATAAAACAGTAATTCCGATTCTTTCAATCAATCCGTCATCCATAATCATATGAAGTATAAGTATGAATCATGAATTTATATACCAAATTCATTTATTTCTGAAGAAGCGCAATGGCTAAAATATGTTTTCCTTCCTTCTTGTATCACACGAGGAAAATCCATGAAATACACGTTTTGCAGAAATTTTTCTTATTTCCTGACACAGTAGTGATAAAAACGTTGCTGTTGTAGTAAGTTCTACACATGATGCATGGGCATCATGAGACCTATCCTTTTCAACACGTCAGGAATAAACACACCGTACTTTCTATATGGATTGAAATACATCGATGTAATGATAAAAAGAGAAAGGTGAAAGCATAGTATAGTATATTATGTTATGTACTTTCTTCTAGAGATGATGACAGTGGGTGTACAGAATGAATCTAGGTAGGTAAGTAATAAATCTATGGATGAAGATAAAATGTTTTAGGGGTATCTATTATGGTCTGTTCATTTAAATTGGACTAACGGAATTAGTCAGCCTCCGCTTAATAAACTGCTGCACAGAAACATATATTGCGTTCGTGGCTAGAAAACTCATATTTCACGCTTCCGCTCTCCCTTAACTTAATGAATTAGTTCCAGATGAAAGTTTCATTAATTAAGAGGTCACAGTGGGGTGCTTAAAAGTTAAACCTTGGTCACATGGACGTTTATACACATTATTATGTGCTTGTCATTGTCGTTCACACCTCGCCGAGTGAGAAAACCGAGGTAAATTTTAAGGAAAAGTGTGTAAAATGGAAGCACTCTATTCTATATGCATGTTTTGCTGCGTGCTTTGCACCATACTGTTACTGACACCGGCAAGTTTACAGTGTGTTGGAGAGGTTTTGAAAATGCAGGTAGAGCACTCCACTTGTACTTGAAGACTATCTGTTGCGCAACAGGATTATGTTTCCAGCTTACTACACAAAGATATTATGCAGAGTGTGTAGTTGGGCAAGAGAGGACAATAATAATAAAATAACACTGAGAACTTTGCGGAGAAAGCAATAATAATCAAGTGAAAGGTATGTCAAGAGATTACGTTCAATGGGACTGAAAATCTTCATTCTCTTTCTATCAAGTCTGATGACGATGGATACCACTGTGAAGGGGAGTAAGTAATAATCTGTCGATCTGTTATCACAGCCCGTGCTAAGATCGCTACACATATCTTACTAATGGCACAGATATTGAAGCGTAAAAGGTTCCATAAATTCTTAATAAGTTCTATGATTGTATGTGTTCGTAAATTGCTCCTTATCCATAAAGTTTATGTAGTCATTATTATTAAGATTTGTGTGTGTACTGGTATTTTTCGTATCCTGTACATAAGTGTTTTATTGCGTAAAAATATTAAAAATTTGCTGGTCCGATTTAATATTATCGAGTTTCGTTTATATTCCACATCTATATAATCTGATAGATCTTCCCACACCATTTAATTGTCATAAAAGCATTTTCCAATCACGCAGAGAGATTCATTTGAAAATTTATAGCAAGCAAGCCTTCATGCAAGCCTCCAAAGCTTTTGTCCCCTTGAGTTGTTATTTTTATATAATGTGCAAATTTTACCGGTAAGTAAATAAGTATTATAATGTCATACTTATGAATGAAATAATAAGGAGAACACGTTAGAATAATCATTCAGTGTTATGTTTTTCTATCCAAAAATACTACCCATAAAATATGATACAGTTACAGGAATATGTTTTTTATACTGGCCAATATTCTGGAGTTTAAAAATACTCACAATCTAGAGAATCAACATCTGCAATAAATACACAGCCAATTACTTGGTGTTTTGAATGAAATAGAAAAAAACCAACTTTAAAATACGCAAATACGAAAGCTTATCTTTTGGAAACATTGAGATACTGATACACAGAGAAACTGGGTACATAAGTTCTATTTGCAAAAGCAAGAGAATAATGAAAATTAGTCCCAAAGTATTTTTGTACATGAGCTGTACTTATGTATTCTCCAAAATATTGCAAGTTTCACTTATGAATGTGAATGACGCATGAAGCTTTTTTGGAAATCCGTAGCCGCTAGGTGTACATTAAAGCTATTGCATTTCTATTCCTAGATTGTTTTTAGAAAGACAAAAAAGTAATGTTGTATAAAGTGAACGAAACCATCTATCCATTATTATATATGAATACCTGGATGTCAACCGCTGTGCAATTGTCTTTTGGTTGTCATCATTTCCTGTTTCTAGTAATGTCACAAAGTCATTGAATTAACCCATCCTCCTACTAGTACTCATCTTTTACAACCTTCTAGCTCTCTTTGTTTTCCAACTGAACTATTGTGGGCATTGTGGCGAAATCACATTATGATATATAGTGCCACTGCGCTGTATGTAATGAATTTCTCCAGCAGTGATGGAATCTAGCCTGGTTCTCTCGAAACTCAAGACTTTCAATGACAGCCAGTTTAACAATTTCTAATTATTTGTGTGCAAAATGTAAATAGTGTTGAGTAATAAGTGAACTGAAATAATAACTGATTTAATACTTGCAAATAATGGGTTTATAGCTGCAATTCAAACTACCTATAAGTTCAAACTGTCACAAATCCTTCATGATGATTCTTAAATCTGGTAGCCTGACCACACCAGGATATATATAAATGTATTATTACGTTGCGAATGATGGTTTAAATTTAAATAAAGCTCGTGTTACCTATATACGATAACAACAGAACTCTTTAACTAAAAAATCAAACTCGCCTACTGTACATTTGTACATACTGCATAGAATGGGGTTACGTTTGAAACGTTATTGCTTATATTTATTTATTGCTGTAAATCAACTAGTATATACGTTCGGTCTCTTGATACTAGATGAGCACAAAATACGCCTTAAAGTCGTCATTTTCCAACTTTGGTAGGTGCCACGCCACGAATTTCAAGCACTTTACTTTATCTAGTTAAAAACAAGTATTTGCTAGATATTCAGAACAGATAGTAAAGTTTCATTGCATTTGAGCGCAGCGGACGAGCATTTTATTAACATGTATGTTTCTTAAATGAAATGACTGTCTACCACATTTAATAAAGCATAATTTTCCTTTCATACGGATTATCTATACCGTCAAATAAATTGATCCCTCGTGATTTTAAGAAATTCCTTGGTATACGCTATTTCCTGGAGATTCAATTGCAAAGATTATTCAAAATGCTTGGATGCTAACGTTTTGTTTTTCTGTCTGCCTGGTGGATCAGAATCGGAACTCCATGTCCTATAGTACTAAATAAAATAAAAAACAAAAAAAAAATCCAACAATAAACGCTGAGGAATTCAATGCCAAAATTGTATTGTAAAACAAAAGACAATAAGTTTTCTTTACTTCACATTAATAAGCTATAAAAAAATTTAAAATAGAAAAGGTTAGAATGAAAGTTGGGAGTACAACTTCTTGTAATGGGGCAACTCGAGATGCTAGAGCGATCCTTTCTGACATTGTTGCAGTGGTTCACTTCTTTCTTTATCATGCATCATTCGTGGTCGTGGTGTATAGGGTATATATGATCTGTTACGTATAATGTTATATTTCAAAACTATATGAGCGAATTAAGCTTTTATATGTATGCATCACAGCATTCTTCAATGCCACCAATCTAAAGTAAGAAAGCGTACACAAATAAGCTGTAGACAATAAGAAGAGAAAGTTTTCTAGAGGAAGTTTTATTTCTTCAAAAGTTACCAAAGTAGGCTTATATAATATTTCGTGTTCGCTACATGTTAGACATTTTAAAACATACCCCCTGAAGACGTGATTTGCACAAGGTGAAAGTAGGTGGCAAATGCCAAAGTCATGCTTTCTCTTCAAATAGCCCAACACCTTTATACTGTTCAAATAATTTAAATATGACCTCTATAACATAGAACAATGCCAGGCTTTACAAGCCACCGCATACATATTTTGAATTCAAAACTTCATTTCAACAATACAACTACCTACTCAAATCAAAAGAATACAGATGTATGACGTACATCATTCTTTACATCTTTTAGCTGTTGAGAATGCCGACACATATATGTATATACGTACGTGATATTCATGGAAAAAGTAAGCATAGTTGGAAGGTAGTTGGTGAACTAGAAATAGGATAGCGTGCCTTATGTTATGTTCACAGTGTAAATATACAAGATGATAGTTTTAGGGGCTAATTTTAAATTTTTTGGAATGATAAAACGTGTTGAAGCAAAATTTTCACATAAAAATGCAATACTATTAATTATTATTGTTTTCATAATATACATTTTTGAGATTTAGACAAGCTGACAAACAAAACATACCTATGCATGCACTTTTCTCAGCAATATATTGAACTCTAGCTCACTTGTAAATTGTGATTGATTAGGCATATATTGTCTTTGTTGATTCATTATTTCACAGTTTTCCTTCAAAAATAGAGAATTCGTCCTATATACGAGTAAAAGTAGGCTATAAAATGTGCGCAACTAGATCCTCTGTATTATATTTATATACAACATTGCTCAATTTCATAGGGAAACAAAGAGAAAGCACATTGTCCATGAAGGGTAAACAAATCTCGAAATCAAATAAAAACGGATTAGCTAAATGGACTTTCTCAGCTCCGCCTCAAGTGATATAAGTAACTTACGTGAATGAGCCAAACTCAGTTTTTACTCGTGGTGTGGGAAACGGGAAACCCATAATGTGACCTCCTAAGCATCTTCAGGCTTACCACCCGTGTAGTGGATGGGCTCACCACCACCTTAAAACTGACTTTTATCAATTATATGGTAAGGTTTTTCCATGTTGAAAGATAGGTCGACTTACCTAGCACATCTCACCACCCCCGTGGTTGACCACAAACCACACATTTCACATTTAACATGGTCACAACTCACCGTCCTTAATATGGAAGTGGTAGTTCACAGAGTGCTTCAAAATAGAGTTCAGAGATCCATCCACGTAACAAGATTTCCTCTTAGCCAAAAACCACAAACTAGACCTGTACCTATATACGTCAGTATATATATGCATCATTTCCCACAGTAAGCCGGCGTGGTATATATGAAGATATAGTGATAGTGCACATAGCCCTTCTTTTTTACATCTGAATCTCTTCCTCATTCTGTGAGTCTTCCTTCCTATCTCTGTTTGATTTTAGAAGCGCCTTAAGGAAAGTTGGACCAGAAGAGCAACAGGAGATGTGTGCATGGTGGTATAAATCTACTGCTCACTTGTTCAGTGCTAAAAAAGTGGGAAGAGTAGAGTAATCGTGACATGGTCTATATGCTCGTAACTTTGTGTGTGCATAACTGTATAACTCCTATAATACATAAAAGTATAAACATTGGTCGACTTTAGACAGATTATACAGGTTGTAGTAAGCTCCACAAGAAGAGAGAAAAATCCTCCATGTTTAATCATAAGTCGAAAGCCTCCCTAACTCAATTTGTCCCCTTTGCAGATTTTTTGTTTTGTGAAACCGACTTGTGTGTCTACGTTCTGTACTTTTATATCTTTATAGATGGGTGCATTTTTAGAAGCTAAGGAGGTGCAATTTCAAAAAAATATAATTCAATAGTAATTAGATATAGCAATAAAAATATTCTAGTGGCTCATTATGAATTGTTCATGTTATTGTATTGTTTAAAAAAAATTCTATATATGAAATTTTCTAGTACATATTCAGACTCCTGATGTAGGAAGCATGAATGACTTTATTCATCCAAATACGAAAATTGTTTTGATTTTAATTTATCGTCATTTCTTAGTTACTCTTGTTTTGGACTGCAGATTAAGTCGGGGAATCATCTAATTATGTTTTATCCAGATGCATGATTCATTCACCGGGGTATTGGATACTATTATACGTGAGGTTTAGCCGTAAACAAATGAACTTAAAACAATACTATGCAGGTACTCTGAATTCTTGAAATTCGGTTTTTAGGTCTACATATTTACCTATCTAAAAGTACAACGTTGCAAATTATATTGTATTGTTTCCTTTGGGATTTGTAGGCTACATTCCTGCACTGTGTAGTAACGCTTCATAAAGTATGTTCCGATGGGACTTATTTGGTATAAAACTCATAAGAGTGACTTTTAAATTAGGCATGTATTATATTATCGAATATTTTGCAGATATATAATTTGTTATGCATGATTATCTAATGATTCCAAGCGTTGATAACGTTTTGACTTTTATAAAACTGGAACTTAATAAATAAACGATTTTTCTTGGTAGTTCTTTTGCCTACTTTAGTTTGTTTACTTATATATCTAGCAATGATTTATCGTTTAACAAGCAATAATGCAAGAAAAGGGAAGTAACTGGGACAGGAGACCTCACAAATGTAACTAGTTTGTGGGTGAAAGTCGGGATCAGTTGAACGGAGAAAGTCAAATCAGAGCTACAAAAACTGACATCAATCCAAGGCTTTGGTACCTTATGACGAGAATTTTATTTTGAGCTTTTAGAAAAAGTCACAAGCCGATTTGTAAAATCAGACATTACATTAATTTTTCTGACTCCCCCTGTATAAGGCTATATTTTATACATTCATATTCAATCTTTAAAAATGAAATAACTTTAAGGTTTCCTATTCGAAAGCTGGGACTGATGTATTAACTGTAGAATACATGCTGCATTCGATATTTAAAAATTTTATTTGTAAAACTCTACTTGATTGTTTCACCTAGAACATTTTGACACAAGTGTAAAATTCCTTTTAGCTGCATTCTGAGTTTACATTGGGTTGCTGCAAGAAAGGGTAATATAGCAAAAGCCTTAGTCGTCTCCTTCTTTAAATCATTTGCGTAACCATCTTTGACATGGGAAGATGACGAACGGGATTGGTTTGTTGATTTTACTGAACACAATTTTATGTACTTACGGAACATGGGCCACTTACTTTATCAAACCAAAAAACAACAGACAACAGGATCTTGAAGTTCCATGAATCCGTATAACGATGCAACAGTTCTGGCTTCGGTGAAATAGTGAAGTAAACAACCTCCCCAGACGCCACCATATAAGACACGACATTCTTCATTCTTCCTCTTTTCCTTTCTTCTCGTTACCACCATCCTACGCCTTGGTATGAGAAGCACACAAGTCGTTGTTTATGATGCTCATGATCATCAAATAGCTTCCATATAAAAGGACATTTTAACCCGTGTATGAGAATACCATCAGTTCCCCATGTGCATCGTCATCCTTGTTCTTGTTCACAAGTTGATTATGATGTTATGATTTCGTTGAGCGAAACATGATTTTTATCTTTGGGAAAATAAGTTTTTCATAGTAAGGTCCAGAGTCCGTAGGATTTCGTTTAATTGTAAGATGAGCCCATACTCGGTATTTATTTTTATTTTCAGTTGACGAGAATCACTTGGCCTTTTATTATGAGATGATCTTGCTTACATTGCTTTGCACTGTATGTTTCCTCGAGTGGCTGGAATCAGAGATCTAGAATTGGAAGATGAAACCTGCTCCTACACGAACGTAATAAAATCACATCATTATTGGAAATTGATGGTGGACATATAACCTTATGAGCATGTATTTACGTATAATATGATGATATGACGAACCAGTTGTGTGAAAACACATTTTCAGAGCAAATACCTATGTCCATCATTATTGTTTTTTGCTTTTTAATACTCATTCATTCCTGAATTGTATTGAGAGAAAAATTGTGTTGGCTGAAGCCTTGTAAAGGCTGAAAACTGTGGAAGCATATTCTTGTTAAATTATTTTAGGACAACCCCTTCACAGGATTCTGAAGATAGCCTCGGGGCTGGGACACAACACATTCATATAAGACTTTACAAATTGAATGAATTTTTTGTTTCAAAGGTTTCAGAGGAGGAAAAGAAGCAATGTTGTAAGCAAGTGCACATTGCTGGAGATTTGAGCATTTGAGACTCTACTTGATCTTGAATTGATTTTCATATTTTTTATCTAAATTATGAAGTCATAAAGAGCTTCCATGTTCAACAATTATATCAGAATTTATGATAAATAATAGTCTGAATTGTAAATAGAAGTTGGATTCTAGTAAATTCCAACTAAATCGGTCAGAAGTTGACTTCTGACTGAGAATCGTAAAGATGAGCTTTTGAGCATCCCCATTTATTATGAAATATTATATAAACTGTAAGTTACGAGCATATCTGTAGCAGATCTGTATTATCAAACCTTTGCGTATCTTATGAACAAACCAGTTAAAAATTGATCTCTTGATTTCTCTTATCAATACATCTTTTAGATAGTTGAATTTCTCAACTATAGCTAACATCTGAAATAGGTCAGCATTTAAATAAATCATCATTTTAGTCTGTATTCATTGCTTGTCAAAGGATAATAAATTAATTTATACGTTGAAAGTTGAATAGATATGAAATATTATGAAGTTTGAGACACCCTATTAGAATTTCAACCCCCTTTTCGTGACTCGCATACACGATAGGAATGTATGAGCTAAAATAAAATGTGGCTTCCCCTGTATGTAGAAGTTGAAACACGAAGATGTCACACCAGGGGTGAAGAAAGATGAACAAGATCCAAAGATGATTCCTGGCTCTGTACGTCAAAGTATTCGCAAATAAAAAAAGTAGTATTGAATTACATGACATTACATTACTCCAAGCTACGTGAGGGAACTACACGCTGCAGTAGTAAAAACAATTGAGATACATCACCCCAACCCGTTTTCAAAAGTAATCGAAATACATGTATTCTTATTTGTTATTACGAATACCAGGAACACATATTTTTGTGATATTTTCCAACCAGCGACCATACACCCTCACAAGTTTACTCTTAAAAATGTCGTTTTCTGTATAGATATAATATTGTATACAATACAGAATCAAGAAAGTTGTAGTAGAGAGAAAGCGAGTTGTACAAAGAGATCAGAAGTGCACTAAGATGACAAGAAACAGAAAATCAGAACGTTCTTGGCATGCCAAAGTGGAGGCACGTTGTTTCCCTATATTTTCCTCCTATAAAAAATTCCTATAACATACAGACTTGTTACACCCCGCACATAAATATCTTGAATACTTGACACAAAGCGGGAATAAAGCTTGAGCTTCTGGTTCGTGTGTATTAAATCGAGGGAAAGTATGTGTTATCAAAACTATTTTCGTTTTCAATACCAAAAGCGGATCTTTCATATCGTCCTCGTCTTCTTTATCGGCTTGTTTCTTCACACACAGGAACTCGGTAATGACGACGACAAAGGTTGAAGATGCCGATGGTGTGGGTTGCACGCAAAACTAAACCATATATTATGACGATGACGTCTTTTTTGTCTTGAAATATTTTTGCCACCACCATGAAAGAAGCTGGCGCTTGTGTACTTCATTCGTGTTTTTGTTACATTCCAATAGCATACATATTTCGTATATATTGAATAGAATGTGCTTTGTCTATCGGGGATTTTATCTCCTTCAACACGACACGCGAATTCCTCTGGTACTTCTCAACTAAAATGGCTAAAAGTCAACAAGATGAAAAAATACCAACAAAAACAGGAAACTAGCTGAGGAAGGTATAAAAATATTATGTATGAAGGCTACTCGTGCACGGTGTAAACGTCGCGTGGTATGGAGGATTGACGAAGGAGGTGGTGGTGGTGGTTGTTGTTGTCTAGAATAAAATGGGCTTTGTAAAACCCCTTCTTTGGAAGCAGGTGTAAATCAATCTATCCATGAAATAACTAAGATCCTTGTAGCTTTTCTTGTAAACTTTACCGGTCACAGTAGTAGTCCTACTTTTGGTTTATTCTTTTTTATTAGTTTAGAAAGAGAAAAAAAGCAAGAACTGATTGTACTGAGTATTAACACAGTAAAACCTATTGTAACATTTGCGGGGAATATTTATAAAGCAGTTGTTTACCTCAGTTTAGAAAAATCTTATATGATTAAACGTTATACCAGAAGGTATAGGTATAAAAAATGAGGTGGATGTCATCCCTCGCGGTAATGTATCACTCAACTCATCTCCATGTACCATACTCATCAGATCAGAATGTTGTTTCTATGAATGGAAACGTAAAAGTAAAAGGAAATAAATACAAAAATAATATGAAAACGCAATGTAGAAAACAAATCTACAAAGCCTTCCTGGTTTTATATTTATTTTGCAAACAGAATGAAAAATACTTTTGATTATCAAATCTTGATTGCTCCATATCGCAGTTTTGTACACAACAGGATTAGTACATGTGTACGAGCGACGAGCGAAGGCGTTTCTTTTCATCCAGAATTAAAAATAGAGTTGTACCTACTCATCTTTGTATGTGCTACAGTATCGTCTTTCTCCTTAATACCTTTTCACGAATTCATCATCTCCCTGTCCTCAATCACTTTCCCCAGAAATACTTACCTACATTATATTGTGTTGCACATAAATATTTTATATGCATGGGCTCACATAAACTTACATAAGAACATAGTATGCATCTATATATATTTTTGAGAATACATTTGTGATAATATGTAATAAGTTTTTTAAGTACCTTCTCACAGAGGGATAAGAGTAGAAAATTAAATGCAAAAACATACCATTTCTTTATTACCAATTTACAAAAAAGTATTTTATAGGCACTCATATATAGGAGCACGCACTCGACACTCACACGGGAACAATATTCCCTTTCCTACTATAAGTGCTATAAGTACCACAGGAGATTTTATGTTTGTTTTCTATACAGATGTTATACGAGGTTCTTCTTTTAAAATAGGCAGGAGGAAACAGGGGCTCCAGAACTTGAAGCCACACACAAAGTTATATAATATGCTTCAGAAAAATAATATAAAAATACACGTAACCTCTCTTTCGAAACCACCATACATAGGTACATACTATAATACCTAGTCACAGTGCACTGCATTGCCGCAGGTAGACAGAATAACATTTCCATGAAGAGTGCGTGCAACACTGGCCAACAGGAGAGCATACATGTGCTTATTTTTGAATAGCTTTTTGTATATATGAGCATTCAGAGTGATTATCTTTTTATAGTACTTTACATGCTGAGTGTATGTACCAGTACACATAATGCATTCAGTGATTTATGGAAGATGCATGAATTACGGATCGAATTTCAGAATCGAATCTGGTGTAAATTTTACGCAAATGCAAATAGCATCAACGGCATCATTGCCTAGATGAATTTTCACTTCACACTACATCATCGTTGAAACTCCTTTTTAATAATAAATACTCATTTTTAAATAGATTATATACAAAAAGGTTGCATACCGTTCCGGGTTGTAAAAGTTACAGTTCTTCTAGGCTACGACAACTACGGATCGAGAGCATGTGTCTACATGTATTTTCATAAAATCCAAGTTTCCCAAATAGCAAGCTCAAGTTTGATAAGATCCCTGATGTTGAACAGTGTCAGTTTTTTATGTTCCCTTCCCAAGTAAGTCCAATTCCCTGGGAGATTTCCTTTCTATTTCATCTTGATCGTCTTTCAAGGAGAACACAACTTGCTTTCTGCTTATATGCATATATGCGGCATCATCCCCACCACCACCACCACCACTTTCTCCGACTTTCTCCTTATACAATGCTGCCATTCATATAAGTGTGTCTGGTCTACAATAATAATAAGCACTGCATTTAGTAGCTTGTATGCGTACCTGTTTTGCTTGTCTTTTACTTTACTATTCTGTTATATAATACATCTTTTTTTCCTGTGCTTTAACTATATTCCTTTGTCATGCTCGCCCACATGATAGGACGTGAATGCGGTATAAATATAATAATAACAATAATAATATTGTAACTAGAAGGTTGAATGGAATGAATGTACATACTATTTACGTGTTCCAGTTATGGACTTTGAGCCAGTAATAGTTGAGTTAGTGCAGCTTTCCTGTTGTACATCGCTAGTTATGTTGTTGAAGCAGTACATCAAACCAGTTGCTTTCCCTTCTGGCTCCTGTTGCTGCTGCTCCTCCTGTCCCTACCAGCAGCAGCAGCGGCATAGAAGTATGTAGCTCTGCAAATATATTACTATGCGTCATGTGTGTGATGTGCTCTTTTTGCTTGCTCTCTTTTTCTTCTTTTTTCGTCTTCTTCGCCGAGGTACCAAGAAGGAAATGAACTAATCCAAGATGGAAACAGTTTTTACGGCAAATAAGAAAAAGAAAAGAGCAATAGAAAAAACGAAATTGTAGCTATCTATGCATACATATCTTTTCCTTCTTTTTTTCTCTTCTATGTACAAGTATTAGCCGCTTTTGCCAGTTTCTACGTAGTCAAAATCATGACGGCTATACTAATGCATACGTCACCCAAGAACATGCAGTTATTTGTGTGTTTTCTGTATGAGCATATTCTTTTACCACTTTGCCAATTTTCTTGTACAAAAGTCGACTCTATAAATGTTTTCAGGAGAAAAAAAAATCACCGGGGACTATGACGGTATTATGTGTGTTTTTTTACTCAGAAGCTAGAATATACAAAACCTAGCATTATTTTCGGAACTTCATCTATCTACTACCACTTGATGATGATGATGGCATGTATGATACACGACAGTTGTCTCCTTCTTCTTGTCTGTGCATCGTTGTGTCTAATAGAAACTCCTTCCAAAAGGCCACATGCATTGAATTTTTCACTAAGCATAATTTGTATTCATCCAAAAAGAAAAACGGATATTGCTTCTGCATGCCTGGATTTACTTTCTTCCTCTCATCTTTTATTCCAATGGAGATGCTGGATAAAAGTAAGCTGTGAAAGACTTGGAACTTTTGTCTATGTATAGTTTCTTCACATAAGTATATCACTATATTTACTTAAAAGCTAGCATTTTATCATACGGTTCGGAGTGATTCCTGTGTTCTTTTAACTTGATAGATATTGCATTGTTCAGGGTACATCATGGGGATGTACTGATGACGGGTGCTTTCTTCAACTTAACTTAAAAAGAATATTGAAACTTCGTTACTTTTTTGTGGGTTACTTTCGCAAATGTGAAACAATAATTTTGAAAAATGAAAAAAAGACGATGGCAGGGACGAAGGAAAGACATAATTCCTAATTTTTATGTTATGTAGTAGCTGCGGAGATGTGTAATACATTGAAGATAACATGGAACAGAGCAATTACATATTAGGATGACGATGATGATTCCTAAGGCAAAGAAGAGGAGGAAATACGGGTATTACATTTTAAATAATCCTTCAATTCCTCTGAGATTTTTTTCTAGTGAAAGACAGCTTTCTCTCTTCATCTATGAATGTAAATTCAACAGGGAAGCTTCTTATATTCGTTTGCTGGGGATGAAATATCTTCCCCACATCCAACCATGCTTAATTCTAATTCTTCTTATTATGTAAATGTAACTTTTAGTTTGAGTAACAAGACGACGGGAAAAGTGTATCCTCCACAGTGGATATGATGTTGCACATGGGAGTATGTGAAAGACAACTTGTGTGGGGTGAGAAAACTAACTGATGATGCTACGATACAGAAAAACAGGCATCTCATTTCCTGAATGGAAATGGAAGGCCAATTCATCCCATCATCTTTTGCCCTTAATTGTTTACATCATTTAATCATGTCTATCAACTGTCAACTACACAATACTGCTTCCACTGAAGGCTCTGTCAGTATTTAATTTTCAACGGTTGAGTGTCAATCACACTTACTTCATTTTGCAAATGTAATGTTACAAAACAAATGCTAGTACAGCGTCCCAACGAAATGCAATAGTACATCAGTGTTGTACTACTAACATCATACATTTGTCGATATACATACATAAAGCTCACCAATCATTAGTGCTGCAGTACAATACTGCATGGTTTATAAAGCGAATATGTACAACTTTATGGCAATACAACTGTGGAATAGTCGAAATATGTAGGAATGTAAATCTTGATAAAAGCCATTCTGCTTATAGTAGCTCCAAAATGAAACATACATGAATTTCCCACATTTTCTTAGTGGTTTTCTGACAGATATGATTATGGTTTCGACACAGCTATGCTATAATCCTAATCGATTTTTCATGATTTTTTAAATAAATTACACTCAACAGGTTTCAAAAACAATAACTTCATTATTAAGGTCAAATAAAGGTTTCTCTACTTGCAAACATAAGTAATGATATCTGCTTTAAAACAAGGTTGAATCCTTAATTTTCATTGGGGTTCTTTTACTGATAATTATTATTCATTTCACTTTCATTCATAATTTGAAGTTAGTTGTTTTTCCAAGAAATTTAAAAAAAAAATATACGTCATGTAGCAGGTATCAGTTTAAACGGAGCTTCAACTAACATTTTAACCTAGAGACATGTTCAACCAACATTCAGCAAGATCTGTATTCAGATCTCTTGAGCAAGATCTGTATTTTACAAAACTTAGGATGTGGCTGATGTGAGTTGATCCCACTGCCCCATTCATATCTTCTTTATGTGTAGGTATTTCAACGTAACATTTGCTTTTTTTATCATTAAATGGAACCTATTGAAAATATCATCCGAACACTGGAACACTTGAGAATACTCAGACGAGTTCAAACTATTTCTCGGGTTTCCATTCTTTCTATTACTTTTTTTTAGATATTGTTCTTATTTATATTATCTCATCAGATTGACGCACTACATTTTGATCTGCGATCATCGTGAACCCAGCTCCCACGTTATTCAACTCTATTCTTACTTTTTAACAATTCAAGCGCCAAAAGATTAAGTAGTGAAAAAATATTCGAGATCGTGCTTGTGTGCACATATGGTTCACAATCACAAACACTACTTGTGTATTCATATGCATATGATGTATACCTACAAAAAAGAAGACGAGTTGTCTCTTACCCTT
>JAQIXW010001516.1:0-18945 GCA_034700685.1 Willowsia buskii | reverse complement strand
TTTTATTTTTCCTGTTTATCTCTTCCACTCTCTTCAAATCTTCATGATTCATTCCTCTCTTGAAGGGTTGATGGAAAAGGGGAAATTAATATTACGCTTGGGAAAAAGTACTAGCATTTAAAAAAGAAATAAAAAAAATATCAGAAAGCATAAAGTCAAATTCATTCATTGTTGGTGAAGAAGATGATGATCTCATTGTGTGGGTAAATAGTAAAAGCAGCCGGAAAAAATTGAGAATGAGTCATGTCATATTCTTTGATTTTGTTATTTTCGAAAGGTGTTAACGCTCATGTTCATATTATTACCCTATCCAGTTGTCCTCTTCTTGGCGACAAAACTGATTGGAAGTTTTAAAAAACACATTATTTTCATTAGGAACACAATCGGCATTTCGAATAGATACGCAGATTGATGATTTTGAATAGAGAAATTTTCCGTGACAAAATGGAAAAGACGGCTTGCTTGTAATGGACACGTAAGGGCCACCCATTGCTCCCTTGAAATTAGTCAGAGATGTCGTAAAAGTAAAACGTCAGGGCGATAAGAAAAGGAATGAATAAATAAGAAAGAAGGGAGAAACGAACGACATATTATGATGATGTTACTGCCTTCGCACCTGACAGGTAATTTTCGAATGCTTTGCTTTTTTAATACCTCTGCGTTGATTATTTATTATCTAATAACAATATAATCTCCCGGTCCCGGCGCGGTGCGCATACACTACCGACTCTCTCTGAAGTGATCCTGATTGCAAAAAAGTGCTGCGGTTAATGAAGTCTCATTATTTTTCAACGGGTTTTCGTCTCTTGTGATGTGGTGCCATGCCTAATTCATGAATGGGAGACCCTAGCACGTAGATAAAGAGAGAGAGAGCGAGAAGGAAGGGGACGATAATAACAATAGTATAATCATAATCTACCTGGTCCATTCACGTATTATCACGGTCTCGGTATTGAACGAGTTTCGGAAAAAAACTTTTTATGGAAATTTCTACTCGTAAAACAGCAAGTGGTCCAATAGTAATAACATAATGGTAATAATAGTAATGGTTACTATTTTTTACTGTGATTGCGGTTTCCCGAATGGTTGGTGGTTTTCGAGAAGGCATTTTTTGGTTTTCTTTTCTTCTATTTTTACTGCACAATTTTACATGCCGTCATAAACCACTAGCGAAAGAACAAGTAGCAGAGGAATATAAATGACTCAAAGTTAGAGAGAGGGAGGGAGTCAACTTGTTAATAATCCATGTAATGTTGGTCATCATCTTCATCACTTTGCCATCGCTGTGCGAATCTTATTGCAGTAAATTATTTTTTTTAACCTGTGTAGTAAGAATTTTCGCTGTGCATGGAGCACGCATTCCATTACATTAAAAGAACAAGTGTAATCTAATCAGAGGAAAATAAATGTCTTGGGTGAGTGAGAATTCGTCACGCCATTTTTCTAATGATTTTCATCCATCCGCTCTCGCATACCACAGCAGTGCACTGCTGTGCTCCTTTCATTTCTTTTCTTGAAAAGAGGAGAATCGATTTTTTTAGTATTCTCTTGTTGATCTTCTAATGATCCCCACGACGAGAAAAATAACTTATAATGTTGATGATGAACGTGTTTTTTCTTGTCTCTCCAGAGGCATTAAATATACAATAAATAACATTAGAAATGCCAAACGGTCTCTGAATTTGATTTATTGCAAAAAAACCAACTGAACTAAAATGTACGAAAAGAGAATGTGGCTGTTTATTTCTTCATAGATATGCTTAGACAGAGAGCATAGTGCAAAATGATCATGTATTGTACTATTTTGCTTACAGCCAATTTTCTTCTCATTTTTATTATCTGACTCTCTCTCTCTTTGCGTCTCTTCTTTTGTTGTTTTCTGGTCGAAAGAACACACAGGCAAAAAAACGTCATGTAATAGCAAAGGTAATGGTATCCAGTGCGAAAAAGTTGACTTGAAGGAGGAGTGGAGTGTATATAGCAACAACGGCGGCAGCTCAGCATGTGTCATCCATGTTAACAAATTACTCTGGCTGCTGCTGATGATGATGATGATGGCAGTGGAAAAATATTTGCAATAATTGAGGTCTCTCTAAATCCAGGGGGAATATTATTACCATTCTTATTACATTTCTAGTCGTATTTTTAGCAAAGAAGGTTTTGCTGCCTTGGCATCATTTTTGTCTTATTTGCCGTCCATCTATCTCCCCACTCTCCATGAAGCATTGTACGTGCAATCGCAAAATGTTATGTGTAATGAGCTGGTTCCCTGTTGACTACTAGCGTTTAGCGCAAAAAAAATCGTTTTCATTTTTTGTTAGCTGGTGTTGGTTGGCTGGTTGAAAATATGGATAAGTAAGTAAGTAGTCACCACGAAAAGACATGAGCATCCAGCTGAGTACAACATGGTAATCAAGGTCTCAGCACCACCTCCATCACAACCACCACCATCATCATATTAGCTTTATCTGTGAGGATCACAGCTCGTGATATTATGATTCCAAGGAAGAAGCGAGCAACAAGTTACAAAACACTCATTTTTTTCGAGAAGCAACACCAGAGAATGGAGAACATCATCAAAAAATACAATTCGCATTAGGTATTTTCGGTTGCCTTGGATTTGTCCATTTTAGTGATGGTCACGCGCTATTTATCCTGTACTCTTCTCCCTTCTTATGCTAGGGTTACCTGCAGCCGGAATGGCTCCGTGTCTAAAAGGTAATATCTGCGTGGCGCTCTGGTGGTGCTATACACTCTGCCTTTGTCATGATGATATGAGACTCCCTGTGAGTAGTGCAATGAGAAGGTTTTGTTTGTATGTGTGCGAACTTGTCGAGAGAAAAATTAAGAATTCATTTCTGGTTCCGTTGTGGCAGAAGTAAAAGTAGTAGTAGCACAGGGCTCATCATAGTCATCATCATGATGTTGTTGGAGTGATGATGTTATGTAATAATTTCAAATCTCATTACAAATTCTGCTCATTCATTTTTTTCTGAAATTGAAAATGAAAGAGAATGAATAAAATATGTAGATAAAAGTGCTTCAGAGGAAGAAGTCATGTTCTTTTCTACCTTCCGTTTCCTACAAGTAGCAGCAGTAAAGAAACAAGAAGTGAAGTTAAGTAGTAGCACCAGAGCAGCAGGACATGACATGAGAGTAGGTATGTGAATTTGAAAAGAGGTGTGTACGCAACTCACTTTGCTTACTGTACACTGTACGCACAAATTCATGTACGTGGTATTAAATATTACTAATATTATTATGATATCCAAAAAAGTCATTATGAATGAATTCTAGGGGTTTCTTAGTCGACTTATAAGATGCACCCACGAAACTACTACAGTTATCGCTTTGCTTGCTGCGCTGCTCCTCTTTTCCAAACGTGTATTCTGTTCAGAGAGAGCTCAAATCCAATTCTCCATTTTCCACGTCTTTCATTTTTACGACTTTTTATTTCTATCCGTATAACTTACTTTACTTTCTTTGTTTATTTCTCAAGATACCATGTAACGTGCTCATGGTGGCTTCGCTTGTCACGTCAAAAGTGTAAAAATGTTGTAAAAGGAGAGAAGTGCAATATGAGATTTTAGAGAAAATGAAAAGGTCACAAAAAATTTAATAGTGTTTTTTTCCTTTAGTCAAAGTCACTCTATTTCATGAGGAGGATAATAATATGATGATGGGATAATTTACAAAACAGGAAGGAGAAGATGCACTTTGTACAGAGGTATATTATCACACAGTATAACCAACAACCCTTTGACCAGGCTGAGGTTTATTCTTTTTCTAAAATAAAACATTATTATTATGTATGAGCGCCTTCTCGGCTCATGCATTGCATAGTAATAATGGTAATAACTAATGCCATGATATAATAATCATATCGGACAATGTGAATAAAAATGGCAGAGCGAATGAAGCGCAGTCGTCTCTTTAACGCTCAGAGTTTTATTAGAAAATTCTTCCATTTTGTCTTTTGTCGGTGTAAAAATTCAGTAGAGTGAGCACTGACATTGGAGCGCTATCATCTTGCTCAGGGTTTTCTAGTTAGGAATGCCATCTGCAATTTAATGCGTTTTCAAAAAAAGTAATGTACATTATTGGGAAATCAACGCCGGTAATTCACGTTCTTCAAGAGAAGGGAGAGAGAGAGAGAGAATGATTTGAAAAAGAAATAATTTCTTTTCCCTTTAGGAAATCTTCAGGTTTCTCATATCAAAAAGCTTTCTAGATTATGTTTTCGGTTTTCTCTCTTTGTTTTAAAATGTATAATAATAATAAAATAATGTGAACAGAGTGTACATGTGGTATTCCAGCGGTTTATGATGACAGACATGACACCAGAGCTATTGGGTATAAGATGAGGTTGATGCTACGCAAAAACAAGGCGCTTCGACATCATTCAAAAGAATGCGATGATGATGACACCATGATGATGTTCATAACATGACATTTGGTTGTGGCGGTGCGGTGTGAGTGTAACAATAGCTTTAACAATAACATTAGGATGTATATTTAACAAGAAGAACAAGGGATATAAGGCATGTCGGCATACCAAAACAATGTCGCTTTCAGTTTTCAACTGAAATCTACTTTTAATGTATTCATTTTGAAGATGGCGATGATGATGAGGATGACTGTGAGTAGTCTTCACTTCTCTCTTTTTCGGATTCACTAAAATGAAATTCTGACAAAAGGTCACACACATTTCGTTTATCAGACTTACGTTGAGTAGGAATGAAAATGAAGAGAGAAAAATGCATTATGGGATTGGATGGATTATTAAGAAAGGATCACAACTCATTCGAGATTAAATACAGGTAATGAGTCAATTCAGAGGAATTTAGGGGAGAGCGAGAGAAAAGGAGAGTTAAGTAGAAAGACACACACACAAAACATTTTTTTTATTCTGCTGCTGAGGTTTTTAGCTGCTGCTTTTGCGTGGGCTTGCTGCTGCCTCATGTAAAATGTATGTAGGCAGGTGATGGTGATGGTGTTGTGGCATGGCCTAACCCGACATGGCCTTTTTTCAAAGAATCAAAATAAAAAAAATCCTCTTGTTTATTCCACATGAGCACATAATTTTGTTGTTACTATTATCATTGTTGAAGCAGAATAATAGGACTTACAAGATACATGATGCCATTGTTACTGTTATTATTACTCCTTTACTCTCATTCGGGCATTTTCATTTTTGTGAGAGAGAGAGAGAGAGAGACGTAGGTGCATTATGCATGTTCGTAAGACTGACATTTTAAATGTATTTGTATCAATCCCCCTCATTCATGAGAAAAAAATATAAACCGATAATAATACCTGTACACAAAGTACTACGCTACTTGCATGTGTGTCTACGATTTTGCTGGTTTTATCTCCTCCACTCTTCTCCCAGAGAATGTACATTATGATGACTCGCGGCGAAAAAAATAAATGTAAAGTCCAGCGAAATGAGATGCGTTCGTTTTTATGATTGTATTATCAAAAGATATGAAAAAAGTAGGGATACTGAAAATGAAGGCGAGGATGAGTGAAAAAGAAAAAAAAGAGGGAGAAGTGCTGAGGATGATGACGGCAGAGCGGCAGAAAAAAAGGATCTTCAAGCGAAAGCGACTTCTTTGAAAGGAATCCCTCTTTTACATAATACCATTTTTATTATTATTACTACATATTAAACATATTAAAGGATATTCGAGGGAGAGAGAGAGAGAGGTTGAGAAAAAATTCCAATCAAATTATGTATTTATTCTTTATCGTCTTTATTCTTCCTCTTTCTTATAATAATAATCATCATCATCCTCTGGATTAAAACAAGTGATAAAACAAATTTCTCCAATGTTGTAAATACACAGGCACAACATGGTTAATATTTTTTGTACTTTTCTGGTGATCTTTTTCCTTTGACTCATGCTGACTGTTTGTGTCTTCTGGGCAAAAGTTGTGGAAAGAAAGTTGTGATGTGGTGATGGGCTGCTTGTTGTTCTGTGTGGTTTTTTTCGTTATCTTGCTGCAAGGTGTATTTATACTGAAAATGGAGAGACAACAATGATCATAATGACGATTATATAATGGAAAGTATGTAAAATGTGAGTAATAATGTTACGTACATGGGGGCATAACGTTCTCATCATGATCGTTGTTAGGTTCTTGAAAGGAAAAGAATTCATTATTATTACACCTTTAAGCCAACCTTTCCATTTGAGAAAATAAATAGATATGTAAGAAGAAGAAGAATACGAGGACAGAGATGTAGAAATGGACATTGTGATATGAATGTTGCGCGCACATAGATTGTAATGGTTACACGAAACTGGTAATAATGTCGGTAATTGTTGTGGTGGTAATAATATCATTGTTTTCCAGCTAATTGAATGTTGTGCTCAGGAAAGCTCATGCCTCATAAGACGATGATGATGAGCCACTGCACTGTCATTATTTTAGCATGATGATCATGCGGGCAGATAGACGAACAGAACATTGAGACTTGACTCCATGCTCACTCCTTGAGTGAGCAAACTTTGGTGTAGATGCTTACAAATAAATGTTTCTCTGAGCACTATTTATTCAGTGCAATAAAAATAAAATGAAATTAAACCTTTTTTTAAAGAAAAGAGTTTCCATTTCATTTTAGTTTGCCTTAAAAGATGGTCTGGGCGGCAGCAGCAATAACATAACAAATTTAAAACTAGTAATTACGCAAAAGTATATAGTTCTTCAATCTTCTCGTCAGAGAGAGAGAGAGAGAGTTAAAAGAACCTTTCAATTCATTGCATTGCTCCTTTGATGATAACGACTGAAAATACTCACCTGCTACAACAACATTCACCAACCCAAACATTACATTTTTCTGAAAATCCGCAAGGGCTTGAAAATCCTCCATCTGCATGGTTAAGAAAGACACGCCAAAACAGCAACATCCTTTGGAAAAGGGATGAAAGAATTATATTTTTATGTACTGTACCATATGATCAAGCTAAATCGATAAGTGATCTTGATGGTCGTCCAAGAAAAAAAGTATACATTTATTAAGTTTTTGTTGTTAAGGGCTAACGTTTTTCCGCTCTCATGCTCCATGATGATGGTGGTGATGATCATGATCAATTTCGGTTTTCATCCGACAATCATCAAAGAAGGCGAGAGGGTTACAACTACAAACGATCTTTTTGGTGTGTGTTTGTGATGACGATGATGATCAAATCACGTAACGAATGAATGTAAGAAACCTTTGACGTTGTGTTACGTGTATTATAGATTTGTTTGATGATGATGGTGGTGGAATGGTTTCGTATGGTATTTCTATTTCGATAGCCGCTATCGCTGAAAATCACCCGCTGAGAAGCGTCATATGCACTCAAGTGAAACGGCAAACGAAAATTTCTTTTTACTTAACTCTTACGTATAGGTAGGTAGATTCATAGGTTCCAACTACCATTTAAGTTGGGCAGGCTCGCACAAGGACCGCAGAGGAACCCATATAGCGTCATCATCATCATGACTCCGATTTCGCTTCCATTTGCTTAACTTCTTGAAGGAAATTAGGAAATGAATGTAGCTATAGAAATAAATACGTTTCATTGATAATACTTACAATGATATGATATTATGGAATAGAGAAGTAATAATAGTAATAATAGCCATGCAAAAGGGTGAGTTGCCGACTGAAATCTTGATTAGGCTTTGCGTTTTGAGAAGCGCAATCTCCCTCTCGATTTTCCTGAGAGTTGAGTTTTGAAATGGTAGAGAGTAAAAGCTTTAGTTTGAAAAGGAAAAACCACGAGAAAAGTATGAGATTTTTGGAGTTATGCTGCTTCTCTACAGAGAGATTACACTTCTTCTGTTTGCTCTATTATGAGGAAACTGTGGAATATCCCACTTCTTATTTTATGTTGTATATTGATCCAAAAGTGTAAACCTGGCCTCTGTCTGGACGTCTTCCTAGAAGCTTTCATTTAGAAAAATCACAAGTAAGTGGAAAAAATAAATAAGAGGAATTTGTTCATGTGTGCAGGCACCTGTACCTTTAAACGTTTTCCCCTTCCTTTACTGTAGGTTTGTGTTTCTAGGTTTGTGGAGCAGATTACTAAGGACGATTGTATGAAATGGTGTGACTTTTTGATTTTATTTCCCTGATATGAATCTCAAATCTCGCTGTAGAATCTCAGTTTCATCGGTAAAATTTGTCAGTTTATCTTTCCATTTGAAGTAAAAGCAATAATTACATTTACGACTACAACTAAATAATTATCCTTTTCTCCTTTCGCGTTCTAAATATGGCATTTCCTTGTAAATGGTTTTCTATAATTAGTATTTAATTAACAAATTAATTTCACGAATTGGAAAACATGTAGCCTAATTGCCTTGGCAGAAAATTGAATCAAGTTGAATTACATAAGCTACAGATTGATGTGATTTTCTTAATCCAGCACACATTCACTTTATTTATGAATTTCAGGTGTATTTTGGCAGGTAAAGGAAGACGTTCAGAATTAAAGATATATGTCATTATTGGACAAGAAAAACTGAGACATAAAAATTTGTGTGTGCGCAGATCGCCATACAGCTCACAAAAGAATTACACGCTCTTCATGATTCCAGTCCCTGTGGAATTCAGCTTTAGATTTTCAGTTTGTGCATACGTACATGTGCGCTGCTTAATGAAAGAAAGTTTTATGACTTTTGTTAGTTAAAATGGATCTGGTCCCTTCATGGTAAGCATTTTTTGCTTATAGAGCTAGTCTCTGGAATGCTTAATCTAATAATGCAATGGAAAAGCAGTAATTCAGTGTGAGTGAAAGAAAGCAAGCAATGTCATATGGCTTTGTATAGAAGGAGCAGAAGTCCGAGAATTTGTTTTCAGTTAGCGTTGTAGCTCTTATTCATCCAGATAATAATATTTCCAGCCTCTATTTGTACACGTTCACGTGTTTCTAATGAAGAAAGAGAGAACAGATATACGTACTTGGCATGTGCTGTTTTGTGTTTTGGAAGACTCTTAAGCTCAGGAAAATCATCTCCTCGTCGAAGCTCTCATCTTTTCAAGAGTGATTTCTTCACAAAGAGCTTACACTATGTATGATGGTGATTATAACGTGACATAATAATATAATAAAAAGTAGAATAAGAAAAGTCGTCATAGTCACCTGATTACATTATGTGATAATATTATTTTCAGAATCATTCAATGTCCCTCTATCGCACTCACTTTGAAAAGGAAGAAAGAACGCATGAAAAGGAGAGAACATTTTTTACATCCGAGTTTAGTGATCGTTGTCGTGATTTGTTGATGAATATGATTCCATTCTTGAGCAAAAATGAAAGAGAGAGATAATCATATTATATTATCACATATGGACTGGTAATGCCGGAAAAGTAGGCAAGAATATTCATTTATTTTTTCATGGGTGGATTTGAATGAGGAAGATGTGAGAAGTGTGTGTGTGAGGATGAGATGAGTACACACTCAGTCGATATTAATGCTATAAGTTGGCACTCTCGTTGAGATTGAATTTTGGAAGAAGAAAAAAGAAAGCCTTTCATTTGCCGACTTCTTTTGAAGATTTTCGATTGGGAAGGAGGATGAGATGATGCACGAGAAAAAATAATATGGGATGATGATTACGACGGCGATGATGCTCATGATCAGATCAGGGAATCCATATGGGAATTATGTATTCACTTGTCAAGCGTTCAAGTAAATTCTCTATTTCTGCTTATACGAAGGCAGTATATTTATATTTATTCCCCTATTAAATATCATTAATAATGTTATGATTATTATTAATAATCTTGTAAATTATGTTATGGGAAATGTTGTATGCCTTCTCGATGAGGAGGAGGATTTGATGGTGTGGTTCTTTTCAGAAGAGGTTCTCATCTTTACAATAATATTCACTTTTCCATGATCATGATCCCAAATCACTGTCAAGGAGAAAAAAGGGGGTTCCAGGTATCTCATGTGTAGGTCACCAATCAACAAAGGTCACGTGAAAAATGTTCTTCCCATCGCAGGCATGTTGGTTTGGAGCAGCCGTCCTCCGGTCGTCCGTCACTTTGGAATTCTGTTATTATTGTTGTTATTCTCTATGCTTGCTTCGTGCATGGCATGGCGTCGTCATCGGTATCCTCATTGTATCGTCCTCATCATCATGATAATCGTCACAAGATATATTTATAATCATAACAAAACACGATACTTAAAAGGAGACTTTTTGGCTTGTGTGACTTGTGACACACAAAGTTCTCAGGATCTGGCTGGAGGATCAAATACAACTCTCCTTTTCAGGATGATTATGATTGATCAAGTCTTATCGTAAATTTTGATCTTCAGCTTTATGTCTTGTCAGTCAAAGGAGACGAGTGGATGATCCGAACGCTTGATTATGATGGTCATGGTCACGGTCTCTACAGTATTGTTCCAGACGGGCTTTCTTTCTGCTGTGTGATCAGGAACTTTTAGTCTACATACATTAAGATTCTAATTGTTCGACAGCACAAAAATTCAGGAATTCTCTAGATAATTATTTATGGAAAACAGAACAAAATAAAATGGACGAGTTGGTATTATTACTTGAGTAGTAGTTTTGTAATTAGCATTTACTTTATTCTACAAACTGTTAGACCTCTTTAGTCACTTTATGTATGTTTTTCTTTCGTGATTGTTGTCTCTGATTTGACGAGAAATGAGCGAACATTGATTAAAGTAGTGTAAATCAAGTTGCACATGTTGATGTTGTAGATGACAATCTACTGATTGTGATGTGTTGATAGAGTTCAATCTATAGTTTTATGGCTGCAAGCAAAGGAAAGTGTCTTCAAGGTCTGAAAAAGCTGAAAACAGTTTAAAGTAATTAACTTGACGATATAAAAGAAAGAACAACGATCATCAGCAAAGATAACGGCGCTCTTACGGCATTTTTATAATATTTTCCTTCTTGTTCAAACAATTATTGTTACTATTATGTGTGGTACGCAAAGGAATTTTAATTGTTGGTTTATTGTTATTAGTTGCTATTGTTACAGTAGGGTAAGGAGGTACACGCACATTATCTACGTACACGTAATAATAGTGATATGCAATGCATAATAGGTGCACATTGTACTGTTGTGCTTTCATGTCGTTGCTTTCAAGATGAAAGTGTGGTGGTCTGGCACTATGCATTCAAAAACCACCTTCAGTATATTACATAAACACTCCATACGAGTATTCGCAATAAAATCGGCAATTTTATTTTCTCGATGAAAGCTAAACCACAGAGCAGAAGTCAAGCCATTCCAAAGGGCAATCACAAGTCAAAGAAATGATCAATGCCTGAGAAATTGGTTCACCAGCAATTCTATCATCAGCTCGTTTACGTTTTATTTTTGCGGTTAACTTTTTGTCTAGGAAAATCAATAAAGGAAAATTGTGTACACATAGCAAAAAATCCCAACTCTTTTAACATGAATCCTGGCACATTATATAATATAGAGTGCACTATTATTTATATATTTATCTATAATATCTATAAACACATAAACAATCCAACATTTTTATTTTGTTTTAAAATGAGAAATGGAAGTGAAGTAGAAACAAGGAAAAAATCCCTTGGGTAATTTGTTGTGGCAAACAAGGTTTACTACTTTTCTCGCTCACATTTCCCCTCTGCACTACTCGCCACACAATCATTTGGACTCTGAGAGTCTCCTAAAAGCGGACTCAGAAAGCTACTTGGAAAGTTGACGGACTGACATCAAGGTGTACATATAAATAAAATCTACTAGGGATGCCGTTTTATTTTTGCTCTAAGAGAAAAAAACAGGTATACATAAATACACAGCATAAATATTTTTGCAGGCCAACTTCATCATGCAGTCTGATTCTGTGGCTTGATTGCTCGGCTAGTTGAGGGCGGAAGCATTCCTGCAATAAACAATAATATTGTAATAATGTATGTATGTAGTACTTATTATTATTGCACTTGACTTAAATACTTAATACATTCTTATTCATGCGAGTCAAAAGAAATATTTTTGTTGTCTGTTAAATGGTATAAGTACTTGCAACAACAATGCAAAACTTTAAGAGAGAGAGAGAGAGAGAGAGAGATGTGGGGAAGAGAGGGTGAGGATGAAGCGGTTTGAAAACAGAAAGAAGAGAACTCTAAATACCAGTTTTGCCCCTCTTCTTCATCGTCGCTCTCGGACATTATAATAATGTGGTCACTTAATTGTTGCGATAGCACACGGCACACAGAACACAATACAAAACGTACCAACAGCACACATATAACAAAACTAACCAGCGAGGCATATCAACTTTGCCAGTTTACCACATTACTTTGTTTTCTGGTGTAATATTTTATTAAGGAGCACAAGAGCTGTTACCTCTTTCATGTCATCGTGAAGTCAACATTTGAATACAAATGAATGAAGAAATTCACAGAGAGGTAGATAGATGCATATATAGGCAGTTAAATAATAATCATGCAATCCAACTTAGAAAAATATGGTTGAGCATGTGATATTGATATCATACCAAACAACAACATTAGTAATGAGGGAGGAAGATGAAAGGTGAAGGCATGGTAGTTTGTGGTGAAGTTACTTGACTTCAGTTTAGAACAAAAGTGCAATGAAATTAATTCTTATACATTAGTCATCTAAAAACAAGAAAAAAACGCATGTTTAGTGGATTTGCTTAGTCTTCGATAATGGTTTTATGTACTAAAATAGATGACTTGCATGGTCACCATTTGATTACCATCGGATATCATCATCACACTACACCATCGCCCAACTACCGTATCTTTTCTGACCCTCACTCTTATCACTCGCTGTCATCTGAGCCATCTTTATTTATTTTTATTTTTTAAGAAAAAGTATTTATAATCATAATAAAAAAGGATACTTGCATGTAATGTTTTAAAAAACATACATAAATAATCGAGCATAGTGGAGCAATTACCAGTAACTATTTGACTTTGATAGTTATCTTAGCATTATGACGGTGAAAAATACGTGCAAAACTATCGACACTGAAGAGAAAGAAAAACCGAGAGAGAGACACAGAGGAACACAATGATGCTCAGCGTTTGTGTACTCAGAATTCAGATTCCGCCGATTCAACGCTCTCTTCACTTCGCACAAGATGGTCAAACGGCAAAGCACGTACGAAACAACAACAACATCACGAAAAATGAAACAAGAAGCATCATGAAACATACCAGGCTATTAAATATAAAATATCCTCCATCGCCTCTAGTGGGACAAGTGAGCTAAAAAAAAGTCGACGACGAAGACGATAATAATAACGATAATATGAGGATATAAAATAATACACACATCTACTGGTACCACCAGTGCATATGGCTATCAAAACCCTATAATGGAGATGACGATAGTAGTAATTGTAATGTTCTCTCTACTCTAAATATTTTTTCCCTCAAAAACTCCATTTGCCATTAGTAGTTTCTGTATCTGTTGTACAAACAATTGCATTTGCATATGGGTAATATCGACATATCCGTTTCTATCGGCGAAAACGTCCCATTTTACTGTTATCAAATAAGAAAATAAAAACGGACACTATTTACTTGCCAGAGAGATCCCTACCGACTTTGACCAATGCCAGCATGCCAATACCTATTGACATGATTACATTCAGAATGGAAATAAAAAAATGTGAATGAAATGAACAATTGCCTACACCGTAATCACCACGTCATATCCTATCATCAGTAATATTAAAATGATTTTTTTTTTATTCTGTAACAAAAAAGTTAAATAATATTCATGTTTCATCCAATTGCCTATGTCGCTCCCTTTCGTGAAAAAAAAAACAGAATAAGAAGACGGATAAGAAGGGAGTATGAAATATAAAAGCGTTTTTATTTTTGCTCCGAGCTTTTAAAATTCCTTAAGATTAAGGAGGAATTCTCCCATTTTATTTTACGACGACGACGACGATACAATAGAAATCTACAAGGCACCGCGCATCTAACACGGCAAATGATGTTTTTCTGATCTGACAAATACCACTTTACTCCTTGTTTCGTGTGCATTTTTCCTTCTTCTTTCGTTGTTGCCCTTTAGCTCCATTTTCTCTCATCTTGTTGCTCTCCTTGACTTGACGTTCCTCTTCGCCATCATCACCACCAGCACCACCGTATTTTTCAAAAGAAAAACATTCAATCAAATATCTCCTCTTGTTCTTCTGGACTTCAAGAAGAAAGCAATATTGTTTATTTCTACCATAATCCGTATTATGTTGATCATCATGATGACGAAGATGATACGATGTATGATCATGCATAATAGCAATAATAATATGTGTACATTTTTTATCTTTCCTTTTTTACCCATCCCATCATCATAATCCTGTGATCCTTTTCACTGTGCATTGGTTTTGTTTCATGGTCCGCATGTATTGTTCGTCATTTTTTCAAAGATATATTTTCCCAGCTTTACTCATCCATCCATTCCACTCACTTATCACATAATAACATGGTTAGCATAAAATATCTCAGCATTGCTGTCATGGAAAGACGAAAAAGGGATGAGGCAGATGACTCCATATTATTATTATTATTATTATCAACCCCTTCTTTTTATTTTTATTATGGATCTTTATTACTTGCATAATAATCACGTATCTGAAATGTATGTATTGGCTGAGAGACTTCTGCATAATGTGTTTAGTTTACATGCTTGATATTAAGTATTTACCATGAGCATTGGCGAAAAAATCATTCTATAATGATAACATGCGCTTATAAAGTAAATATAAAATGCACGGGTACATATATTTCTATATGAGAAAATAAACGTAATAGTGGTAAAAGGGTAGTAATAATAATAATAAATCGGTTGATGATATAAAGCATATTTTATTCTGTCGTACTTATGTATGGGCAAAAGTGAGTTCACCCTTTTGCTTTTTTCTCTTTCATGAATGATGCCCTGGAGTCAGTCAGTCAGTGAGTCGAACCATATTATATGGATTGCAATGCAGTAGGAGTAGCATGCTTCGTCCTTAGTTTGTGGTACCACTTATTATGATTATATTATGCACTATCACTGTGTAGAACCTCTTGCTGCTCTTTTACAGTTGACGATAAAAAAGAACATTGAAAAATTCATTTGATTCCATGCATCTACACATGCCGCCGCCTTCTATGCTACATTTTTTCGTCATTCCTTTTTCATATCATATCATTTCAGCATTCCGACTTTTTTTCTCTCTCTGTGAACGTTTTTGTGTATCAGCACACATCTTGTCGAATAAAAGTCGACCTGTTGTTTCTCTGCCTGTTGATAATGATTATATTGTTGGAGGGCAGTAGAAACGCTTAGAGATAGTACGCCAGACCTTATACTTCCACTTATCTGGTATATTGAGTCGAGCAGAAAGAACAAGATAAGAACAATAAGATTGTATGAACGGAGAAAGGAGAAGCAAAAGTAAAGGAAGAAAAAAAAAGTTGCAAGTTGCATGCATAATGATGATGATAGAATTGATAAGAAAAATGTAATATGGTTGATGTGTGTCATCATCATGACGACGTAAGCTCACTTTGTTTATGCTTTTTGTATATTCCATTTACTTTCAGATCATATCAGATTTTGTGATCAGATGGAGGCATCCTTCAAGCTTCTAGTAACTTTGAGAAGGCGAAGAAGAAGTAGTAGAAAAAAGAATGGTGGCTGCCAGTGGCAGGCAAGCCCTTTTCGTATGATATGATCAGCGAATGCCCTGTGCAAAAATACTGCATACATTTTTCCACACATTCCCCGAAAAAAGAATCTCTACACTAGAAAGATAGAGAGACAGCAAACATGTACTGCATAGTAAGTTTGAAAAGAAGGGAAAATATGCGGATAAAATTGCAATTTGTTGCTAAGAGGCATATTGGCAATCGTCCACTTTCAATTTTTGTTTCTTTCAAGCCTACATGAGCCTTCAGATCTTTTTTTTTTGCAGAGGAGATTTAAAGATATTATTTTGTTGGCGGGGCATTGGCGACTGATGGTGGTGGTGCTTGTCATCTATTCCTGATGCGTAACAGTTTATGTAACTATTGACCACGTCTTCATAATATGAAGTTGTGGTGGTGTGAAAAATGTGAAAATATTTATTTCGTTTTATCTTCTCTCTCTCTCTCTCTTTGCAAGTTGCAATGATAAATTGGAATGATAATTAGAAAAGAATGTGTTGACTGGTTGAAATGTTTTTTAACGAAGGAACTCACAGACAGGGAGCAAAAGGGCAGGATACATTTTACAAAAAAGATTATTGATGATAATAATAATCAAGAAAAAATAAAATATATATTCTGCACAAAACGAATCTTTGACTGATAAATAATTGCATCGCTTGTGCAAATGAATACATATACACACTAAATAGAAAATAACTTATTTGTCTCTTGTTGGTAAAAATCACTTCAATTTGATAAAACGGTAATTTTCAGATTTTTCTTGTAAATTGCATCGCAGTATTCGCAATCTTGCTACTTGTATGTTTGTTGATGTTTCTCTCTCCTCTCGCGTGCATTTTTATTTGGCAATAACGATAATAGCTTTTAAAAAAAGAAATGCTAATAACAATAATATTTTAATGCAAGCCATGTCTACAGCTGGGGAAAAAGAAGTAAGAACTTTTATATTTTGCGTTTGCATTCATTATTTTTCTTGTCTTCTTGTTTCCTTGAGACATTCAATATCTGAGCACGTATTCCCTCCGCATTTTATATGAATGAAGAAGCTCAGAGCAAGTACCAGTTTTTCGCCAGGATAGATCAAGCCACCACCATTGCCACTCCATACATATTAATATAAACTCTTTCGAGAGAAAAAAATGCTGCTACTGCTCAGATGATGCTCTTCTTGTTGATGCTGTCTGTAATATAATATGAGGAGGACGAGAAAGACAACGACGATGGAGAAAAAAAGGTGAAAAACCGAAGAAGCAGAAAAAAAGAAGGAGGTGGTTCAGCAGTGGTGGTGGAAGAGAATCAGCAGAAGTAGAAGAAAAGAAAGATGCTTTTAATTAATTGCCTACAACAGCAATATATTTCCATCAGTTTAAAGTGGGGCTGACAACTTGTGGGACTTTGCATTATCTCTCTCTCAATTTCTCCTCGCTCGTCTTCTCTCTCTACCTCTTCGTTTTTTCTGTTCTTTTGTCTTCCCGTTCCATTACTGTTTTTATTATTGCCACAACAGCAGCAGTGCTCACTTTTAGTTAGCCTTCTTTGCAAACAAGCTCCTGATCTTGATGATGACGACGATGTGAGATGAAAAATCGAACAAAATAAATATGGCCTGTGGTGGTGGTGGTTTGGTGTGGTGTGCTATCACTGTCAAAATGAAAAGTAACTGCTTACTGCTCAGAGTATAGCTTCTTCTGCTGATGCATCTCGCTGGCTTGTTGCTCTGTTGTTGTGCGTTTGTATTTTTTCGTGGGGAGGAGGAATAGGAAGAAAAAGGAGACGTTAAGAAAAACCGTACAGACGGATGAAACAAAAATGTAAAATGATACAATAGGAAAGAGTGAGGGATGCAGTTGATCGAATACAATGTAAACAATTGCACACTTCATCAGATTGCACAAAATAATATCTAGCTGGTCACTCACTTCTCTCTTTCAACAAGGTCCAGTTCCGTTTTTCTCTTTGTATGTGTTGCTGTGTGTGAGGGAGAGGATATATAGATTACTGAATGGGTCGATCCACTTTTGCTTGCTGCTATGCATACAAAGTAAATAGACTAGACAAGTTACTGTTGGTAATCGGTGATAGCTACTGCGTTGTCCCTAATACTTTATGAAAAAAAATGTATTCAGGTAGCGTTTCGCCAGATGTATTTTCCACTCCTTCTATCCTTTCTTCCATCAACCTTCCAACGAATTCTTGCTTACTTACTTGCTCCCTCCATTAGAGTTGACATGCACAAATGTAAATCCAAATCCTTAAGGAAGAAGCTCATCCGCTCTCTTCCTTTTGCACCTGCACCACCACTTGTTCCTCTTCTTGTTCTTGCTAAACTTGTTAAAATAGATTGCTTTCTGGTAGGTATTTTTACACACTGCCATTGAAAAATTCCACTTAATGACTGTGTGCACATAATGGAGCAGAAAAGTTGCGGAAAAGAGTAAAATGTAAACAAAGTACGACAACCAAAACCAGGTATTCACAAGCACGAGATATTATCCCATTTTAAAAGTGCAATTTTTATATTCACATGAAATACAGTACAGTAGACGGGTATTCTCACAGTGTCACTGGCCTGGTATTTATTTTATTTATTTAGGATTTCAAGTTAGTAACCTTAATACAAGGCAATTACACTAACAGATAAATGTAAGAAGATTCAATAATTAAAATGAGTAATATTCAGTGGCAATATGGAAAACCTCTACGAAATGCATCTTATTGATCTTAAAGTGTAGAGGAAAAACCATATGCAATACGCACCCGATGCATGGCATAGCGTATCCCATTTGGCACTGTCGTCAAAAAAATTAGATATAAAAATCAATTAGTAGTCAAAAATGAAATATTAGAGTTAAATACAAAATTTGAGTTAAAAGTAAATAAATAATAAGTAAAGTAATAGTAGAGAAAGTACATTGTTTCATTGTTAAAACCAAGTTGCTCTAAAGTAATAGGTGCTAATTTACATATTAATTGAATTGATAACATCATCAATGCACGATAGGTCACACCCTTCTTCATGATTACGCTTAACACTTTCAATTAAATATTATTTCAATTTGTACTTAAAAGATTTTAAATTTACCGTATTTCTGATATATATAGGCAACTTAATCCATTGAGAAATCAAAGTGTATTGCAAATATGAATCACATTCTTCTCGCTTGACATATTCATGCGTTTGACTTCTAGTTAGTTTAGTATGTACAATTGTCATATTAATTAAATGTTTAAATACATTAGGACATGAGTCATA
>JAQIXW010001515.1:0-18946 GCA_034700685.1 Willowsia buskii | reverse complement strand
TCACTTAGTCATATCATTTACTATATCTGCCATAATATGTTCCTATGCTTAGCATAGGAACCTTGGCCCATTCTAGTTTACTCATAATAAGTTTTTGTAAAAGTCCTATAATTAGGAAGATGTGGTTTTACTATGTATTTACATGACCAAAATAGCTATTCCGTTTTTATCTTAGCTTACTCGTGCAGATTTTATTGAATCAAAAAATTCCACATACATCATATTATAAATAACTAATATGACAAATGACTTTTAATATAACGTATGAAAAAACGTGATAACACGCAATAACGCTTACTTAGAGTACATGTAGCCTGTCATTGAATTTACTTTGACGGACTGAATTATTTATAGGATCATTCATATACTCAGAAATAACAAGGAAACTAGTCGAGATTTAACAAGGGTTATAGGAATTTGAACAGAATTGTACATCAATTATTACAATATGATTGTACGGTATACTGTGAAACTGTGAACTGAATTTAAAACACCCCCATGAAACGTGTTCGAACTGGGAACTTGCTTGCTTGGCTTGTACTTTATGCATAAAAAAGTCACATTTAATGTTAAACACGCATAAATATTAAAGAACATGTGTTCCCATTGGTCCTACATACACTCATGATTTGGTTAGAAGCAATGACATATCACAATGAAAACTTTTTTCACTGTTCCAATCAGAACTCCAGATGCTGTATAAAGTTGTATGACGTACATCGGAGAAAGTTAGTTATAAAGCTTTATTGTGCGAATTTTGCTTTGAACTCTGCTTACCACTGTACAAAATACTTCCTTGTAGGGTATCACGTATTTACGATATTATATGTTCACGTTTCGAACTGTTCATGTCTAAAAGCAAATGATCAA
Source organism: Willowsia buskii (assembly GCA_034700685.1). NCBI lineage: Eukaryota > Metazoa > Arthropoda > Collembola > Entomobryomorpha > Entomobryidae > Willowsia > Willowsia buskii. The sequence goes on along the minus strand of JAQIXW010001515.1, from coordinate 18,076 downwards.
ACAGAAAACGTGACAAATTAAACTCAATGCTTCGATCTTCATGCAGAGAAATTTCAATGAAGTGGACGGAAAAGAGTTTAGTATCACATCATCTAATAGTAAGTTTGATTGCAAAATCTCGCATTATTACTAAATCCATTGTTGATTGTTTGCTCATTTTTGAAATCAAATTGAATTTCAAATAGTAGAAGAGTAATTTATTAATTACTTCACAAATAAAACGTGATGTACTTTTTTCATTCTTAAAACTTGCTTCAACTGTGTGAATCCACCTGCACTACATACGTTACTAGGTTATATAAGTTACCATTTGTTAGTGTGGCATGATTTTGGACGAACGACCTTATGCATTTCTTTACAGGATATTGAGCTTTGATTAAAATAAATGAAAAGGAACAAAGACGTTTAAGTATTTGTTCTTTTTTGTAGTTTACTACGCATTTATGATTCGTAACAGAACAGGAAAGGCCATATGGTTTTAATGAAACCATGAAACAGTGAACCGTGTCATGAAGCAACCTTCAATTTGATAAACATATTGGAACTACTTGGAACACGCTTTATATCCTAGCATATTTACAACTACGAGGACAATGTGTGGCTTCCGGATAATATTAGCAACAGAAGGCACTGGGCTCAAAAATAAAGGCTTGTAGTAATGGAAAAGCAAAACGAGTTGATGCTTAACTTATCGTGATATTTTTCACATGGGTTACTACAGACTGCAGACTATACACTAAAAAATTATACTAATTTTAGTTTAGTGTGACTTATTGAGACATTGTTGTTATTGTTTTCTGGGATATCAAAAATTATCCATCATTTCAATATATGTGGTTACTTTTCTAAACTCAACCAACAAACTTTAGTACGAAAATATTCAGAAAAGGATTAAATACATCTCTCATCAGGTAAGTGATTGGCTTTCACACAATATTTTTTGTCAACATAATAATGCAACAGTGAATGAGGAATTGTGAATGAATACATTAGATTGTATGTATTATTACTCAGATATTCACCAAAACCAAAAGAAAATACACATTAGCGACACATTAGCTCAAGGAATAGCATTTATTCAGATAATGAACATAGCAACTTTCTTTCTGTAAAATAATCTCTTAAAAGCCAAGAGCGATTGTCAACATCCTTCAGCATAAGTTACTTTCACCACTTTGTTCCCTTTAAAAAAATAATATATTTAAAACTTAGATTGTGTTCTGATATTTATAATAAGCCCATTAATCATGTGTAGAAGTGTAAATAATTGCAAATTACCGACATTTTGGTTGCAAAAGATTATTTCATTTTTTATAAAAGTTTACAAAGAAACACTGAAAAGCAGGCAAAAAACAAATGTACTCACCAAATTCAGTTTATGCAATATAAATCGAAGTCATGAGTAATGTTCGTGGGGATATTATAATATTACGTAAAGTAGCATTACTGCCTGCTTTCATGGTGACACAATTCCAGGATTTGTAAGATGCTTTGATGTGTTACTTGATTAATATTATGAGATCTCTGTAGTAGTTAAAACTGTGGTAGTAGTCGTAGTAGTTAAAACATAGTGAAGCAGGTCGAATCGTGACAAATTTAATTTATTGCCTCAACTGCCACACAAAAGAGTATACCTGGATAAGTCAAGAAGCTCTTCAAACAAAATATAAATTATCTGAAAAATACGCCACAGCTAACGAGAGACCCATCCATGACTCTCTCGTGGATTCGAAGCGTACCATTTTGTGTTTCAAAGAAAATATCCTATATATAGGCTCAAGAGTTTGGTAGTGTGCAAAAAGCGATAATAAGTTGTAAAATATCAAATATGAATATTTTGCGCACTAATTTTGGATTGACGCTCGAAAAGTAGGCTTTTTAATGAAGTTATTTTGTACATGTTTTTCAGGATTAATCATGTCAAATATTTCAAAGAATTGTAAACAGCTTTAATGCAATTTTATGTATTGTTATACAATCACGTTTTCTACTAGCAACGTTATAGGTAAAGATGTACACAACGTGAGAAATTGGGTGTGTTTATTGCTTCATCGTCATGCAGAATTATTGAATTTGGGAATAATAGAAAGCAATAGAAATGTGTTTTGATATAAATGTGATGTGGGTGTTCTCATTTACGGCTTGTGCTACATTTGTAGAAAAGTTAAAAGGTGTTTGACATTTTCCATTACAAGACAAGTACAACGACGTGATTGAAGGTTTGTAAGGGATTTCCAGCAAACGTGAACATTCTAATGAAAAAATTGAGAAATTATGATTTGATACGTCGTTAATTAATAGTTATGCAAACATGACCTAGTATCATTTGGTAAGTAAAGGTTGTGTAGAAAAATGTCGTATAATCTTTTCCATTTCGTGTAGCCAGTTTCTTTCAAGCTAATTGATTTTGTATCGCCAGATATTATCAAAGTAAAACTACAACTCATCTTGATTTCGACAATCAATCAGTCCTGTAAGGTATAAATCAATAATATAACCTAGCCCAAAATACACCATACATTATATAAGTTGGGATGTTTTACATTTAAATTACAGTTTTAGCTATTTTATCTAAAACTTATAGTTTCATTACATCTAATGATTGCTGGTGAGCACGTCCTGTGATTAAACTTCTACACCGATTTTTGATCACAAACTAATGATTTTGTAGATGCATCAAGTTCTTCGTTGAACTATATTTACAGCATATTTTATTAAAGTTATAATTAAAATGTTTTCTTGCACGCAATACAGTGACTAACTAGATATTTAATATTGGCCTGTTCTTTTTCAATCTGGTTATCTTTCGAAAATCTTTAATGCCTTCAACATAATAATTCGTGTTAAATTATTACCTGATTAGGATTATTTGATCGCTACTATTGTACGTTATAAAGCAATATAAATCCTCTCATCTCAGAACTTTTTCATTTGTAATAATTGTTTCCTCCTCTTATTAGGAATTTTTACGCCATACGTATCACAAAGCTCTAAGATGCTAGCCAAACCATTAGCGGATTTGATCCGTCTACTTTTATATGTTTCTCACACTTTGTTTCTGCTTACACCAATTTACTCTATTAATTTTCGTCAAGTTGGAGCGCTTGATAAACCATATTTAAAAACATCAGTTATCTTTTGGCGATAGATTCAATTCCTCTCAATAATGATTACAACGTTGGATCTCCTTCATAAGTGTATGGCAGTACCACAAAAGAACTTGATTGTGATTATATTTCATGTCGACTTTCTCCATGTTTCTACTGGGCACTCAAGGTTCATCAGATTTTTGCAATTTGCTCAATGTTATTCTACAGAAACACAAATTACCTTTGAAAACGTTAAAACATTCCGAAATATTTGTGGGAATCGTAATTATTAATGCACTTGTTGCAGTTACCTTGGATATAATAATATTTCCTTTGATAAGCGCTATTTTGCGTGTATTCATGAAAATTTTATGCCTATGCTTGGAAATTGCAAAACATCTTTATTGCCTAAAATTGTGTTTTTAGTAGCCCAACTAATATTTATGATACCTGCTACAGGTGAGGCTATTCTTGTTTCAATTACAAGTTTAATTTGTATAGCGGAGATCAATAATCGACTAAAGGCATTAAGACAATTCATTGATTCACTTGAGTACAATCCAATGAAAGGCTTCAAATACTAATAGGGATGCAATATCGTGAATTACAAGTGTTCGTGATACTTTGTAATAAATGTTTTCAGAATTATGTATTTCCATCAATTCAATTTAGCGTTGGGGCGATAATTATTGTAATTTTATATGGGATTCTGGTGTTTGGTGAAAGTATAAGAACAAATGTTTAATTCTTAATGATTGTGGCAGTTATGTTTGTAACGGTAATTTGTACTATAACACTGGATTATCGTAGCATGCCAATACTCCACTCTGGAAGAAGTAAGCGAAAGTTTCTCCGTCGGAGACATGGACAGTTTTCAAGACGTTATTTTCTAAGCTTTTCCAGCATCAAGTTAAGGATTGGATCCTTTCACAAATTGAGTAGGAAAGAGGTCCCTCTCATTAAGTTTGTGCTACAAAGAACATTTTTCCTTGTTATGAGGACAAAGATGCAAGATGAGAATTTAAATGTGATATTTGCCATGCCGTGAATATCTTTATGCAGAAATGGTTATTAAATAGCTATATCACCAATCCACAAAATTGTGAATATATCCTATAGCAGCTTTCGAATTGACTACTTTTTTGAACACCGATACCATTGCAATGAGCGCTTTGTCTATTTGTAACGCAATCAAAAATTGAGCAATATTATGTCTCACAGAAAAAAGTAATGGATTTTAAAAACTTCCACGGTCATTGTAATTATTAGGTTTCTTTCAACATATGTCAAATAATCGAGTTTCCCGGCAAAGTAGCTAGTGAAAGCTGACATAATAAGTTGAATTTACTAAAGAGTCAAAGTTTTAATTTACTAAAAGTATTACATAAGTTTACTACCTGCTAACGTACGACGTAGCCAAATTTAACTTACGATTAATGAAAAGTACAATTTGGTAATCAAAATAATTGTCCAAAAAATGCTTTTATGATATAGTTGTAGCAAAACATTTGATATAATAGTTTAAAATGAAGAACCCCTGATGTAAAATTTCCTTGTGTTTGAACCATAATTGTCCAATCTACTGCTTGTTATCAAATGACTGATGACTAAATACCATGTTTCAAATAAAAGGAGACAAATTTGTGGGCGTGTCATATGGCAAGTGCTGATAATGTAAAAATTGCAAATTGTAAATGCAATCATCAGTTATATTGCGTAATACTGCGTTCTTGTAGTTTGTTTTTATGCTCCAGTCTTAGCGTTTGTCAGTCAAAATACCTATAACGACCTCGTCTTTATTACTAACCAAACATGGCTTCCAGCCAACCAATAAATAACTCGAGGCTGTCCGCCATACATGTTTTTCAAAGAAATAAATCGTATAATTGTAAGTGTTCATGTGCCCTTGCTCTATACGACAAATTATTTTGGAATTTACGTTCAGCTCCAATGTGCATCAGTTGGGACGCTAGCAAACGACCGTTTACTTTCTTTCACATAACTCCCTCTACTTGTACTGGCTGGTATTTTAATGTCTTTATAATTCTGAGTCTCATCGGAGATGGATGTTGCATCTGGAATTTATTCTACTTTTTCTTTTCTTTTCTCCAGCTTTAGGGCTTATATCTGCAGCGTTTACATGTATCGGTACACTTGTCATTGGAGAAGCATTTGTGCTTATTAAAAAATTGCATGAACTAAGTATCGAACTTAACACACTAGGATTTCTGCAAAACAAACTAGGTAAGCACAATAATAATAATCATTTCAAAGTAACGTAATCCTAAATGAAATAGCCGTTTTGATATTTATAGTTCAATCGTTTGACAATACAAAGTTCATCAAATCATCTAATTTTCGATCAGAAATTTATTGGAAACGAACTTCGTATGCGCTTCAGTTTACTATTGTGATATTTGCTGTGATCACACCTACACTTGTACCTGGAATCCATTATGTCAACCTGGATCCATTTGTGCATGTATTCTCCAAAGTGAAATGCCTCCAGGTTTTTGCATTGACAAACATTTCCCTTTACTTTTTGCCGTAAATGCACAATGTGCATATACGACAAAAAGTAAAGGGAAATGTTTGTCGATGAGGTTTTTGTGGATGTGAAAATTCTTGACATTTTATCTGTCGGGTTGAGAATAGCAGTAACTACAAGATGTGCACTGGAAGCCTGTAGATTTTCCTGTTTTTTTTATTTCCCATGTTAGCATATGTATTAGAAGCACAACTAAAAGTATTAGCGATTCTCATAAGTATTCCGAGTGAAAGCATAGGAAATCATTTAGAGTTTTTTACATGGTTTTCAGCTTGTCAGAAAACAGTACAACTTTAAAACTTTCTCTGGATTCCATTGTGGGATATTTAATGATAATGGGATTTGCGATATTTGTAAGCTCAAATATTGGAAAATTTTGTGCTTTAACAATTTTACCAATGGAGCTCTACTGTATAATGCCTACGCTTTTGGTGTTGAGTGGATTTCTGATTTTCTTTTTGTTACCCCTTCCTATTGACTGCTTTACTCATAGTGAAAGCATAATCAAAAAAGATTATTAATGGCAAAAGTGCATGTTGGTAGAAGTAGTGTGTTCGTAGTTTCGAAAGAGTTTAAATTTATTTTGCGCCGTTACAACGCATTTCGACCGATTGGGTTAAGTTGCTCGGAATTTTATGATTTAAGAAAAGGTTCAAACTTAGTTTATTTATACGAAGCTTTTCTTCGGTCTGTGGATGGAATGCTGCTGCCCATTTTTGATTAAAAACTCGCATTTGAAAGTATTGTTAATGTTTTTAAATGATATAAGAGGTCATATTTATGAGTAATAAATTGCTTTAAGAAAACTGTTTCTATACGAAATACAGAGTTTATTATACACAGCTTATAATTAGCGTGTAGGTTACGATGAGCATAACAGGGCCACATCTGTAGTCTTTATGCAAACATGAAAGAAATAGTCAACTTCAGTACCTTTCTCCAAATAGTAAAACGAACCGCAATGCTTTTTAAACACCTGAAGACTAGCACACTTACTTTCAAGCAACCGAATGACCTTTTTACTGTTACCATGCTGAAAGCTTATCTGATGCTTAAGCCTTTTTATAATTTTACTACTACATATATTCATTTCAATTTCCAATTGCAAAAATACAAAGGAATACACTCCAGTCATGAAAGCTATCAAAGGCATGAACCAATATATTGTCATGGGTACTTCGGCAAAACACTTGAGAGAAGCAACATTGTAAGTGACAAAAATAACAAATCCATTCGCCGTTATAAATGCACACATTGTACTAAACGCGGATTTTAGAGAATTATCGACGACATGTAAAACGTCATAAAATTTAAAAAATATACCTGTCCGAACTGAGGAGTACTGTCTTGTGAAACTATTTAATGTATGAATAGCTGTAATTTGCAACTCTAAACGATATTCAAGTAAAAATATTATCCAACCAAGAATACGACAGCCATCCAGAAAGCTTATCATACAACAATATATTCTTAGCACCAGAGCAAGATTTTGATTTGAAATGTATTTGTCGAATGTGTACCAGTATGGATCAAGCTTAAGATACATTACCATTGGCGGCATGAGAATGGAAGAAGAAAACAAAATTATTACAAATATTTTGAGGAATTGGCCAAGCCTATTGAAGAATTTCATTTTGCTGTCATGGAAACCGAAATTGGTTTGATCTGAAATAAATCAATATGCTATATCTCAGTCATATAATAGTAAAGTACAAATTAAAATATTTTTTAGAAATTAGAAAATTGAGAAAAAAATTTCTTACAGTTTTGAAGCTCCTCTACAAGAAAACTCAGATGTTTAAGCCCATTTGTGATATCGTCGAGATAAAGAGCAGCAATTGCTGAGAAACCTGTCTTAAAGACTGATAGTGCCGCGAACCCGGAACATGTAAGTAAATTTACAATGTCAATGTTGACATCATCATGGTTGTAAAGCACATTAAAGCAACATCCCATTCTGATTAGACCGATGACAACAAATGTATTAATGAACCATATTACATTTGTAACTGCTATTCCTTCTTTGGATCCTTTTGTAAAAAGCTGAGCGTCAGGGTCCCACCGTAAAACATATGGCTCGAATATGTCTAAAAATGAAAACATTTTCTGGTGCTGCTCCAAAGCTGCCTTGCTTTTATGCGAAAATGATTGAGAAATCGTTAACCAACCCATAGTTTTGCGAGTAAGCAAATGAACAAATGGAAAGGGCAGTAATATGCGACTAAGCAGCTTTTTATTTAGGAATAGAAAGCGAATTCACGTAAACACACAAATAAGTTATTTTGTCTATTACGTACATAAATTTAAAAATGTATAAATATCATTTTCGTCAGTTTGATCTCTTTCTGTTCTCTTTAATTGTTTTCTCAAGTTGAGCAAATATATTTAAAATTAAATTCAAGAAAACATTTTAATATTGTTTTTAAAACTCTTATTCAACAGACATAACATGTTAACTGTTATTAAAGAAGTTATTTGTTTTAATTTGAGTTACGTACGAAATTAAATTTGGAGGTTATAATAAAGGAAATGATAATACGTAACCTTAATTTGATTATGGGTGTATGCGTCATGTTTTACTTTGTACACGAATATCACTACATTAGTACGTTAACGGTAATAATATTTTTAAACGTTCATTTTATTTTGTCATACTAAAAAATTTACTTACAATTATATATAACATATTTTTGTAAATTGCTTATGCAAGAACACAATACTCATTTAATATCAAAATTGGTAATTTCATTACCTATGCATAAAATATATTTAAATAAATTTTTCTTTCAGATGTTTGCATTGGAAAGTACAGATCTTGGGAAGAACGCCTGGTATCGCTTAATCTACCGCTGGTTCTTTACAGTCTTTTTTGTATTTTTTCCATTGCTGATACTCACTGTGGGAAATGGGTTCCTCATAAATACTGTCCGATCATCTCACAAACTCCGTCAAAATCTTGTGAGCTGCTACGTTCTTCGTCATGCAGCTCAAAAGATGCGGAGAGAGGATAGAATTACTATCAATCATATTGTCATTATCATTTTCTTTGTCACAGATTGTTAATGAAACCGAGGAATATATCACGTAAGAATACATATAAAGTGGAGATCCCAGGAAATAACAAATCCTTACTTATGTTTCATGTTTTAATGACGAAACCAGTTGATTTCTTTGACTTTTAGAAATCCAAATCACGAACAACTTGTTGAAGAAAGTATTGACCATACAAAATGTCGGGAGATTTGTGGTATTCGTAAGAGAAAGTGTCTAGTTACCTTGAGAAAATGCACCAAATGTGAACTAATCAGGGCAGGATGAATGTCTTTATGGCCTGGGTCAAAGGACTAGACCTAGCATTGAATAGATTTAATGCATTTTTCGTGCTCGCAAATGAAACCATAAAAACATGTACAACTTAGACACGTTTTATAACAATTTTTGGGTTCCTCTTGTAGCAATTACTTTTTAAAAATTGAGTAGCGAAAACATTAAATAAGCCTGAATGTAACAAATGTTCATTATGATACTTATTCAAATCGGTAAGTCTTGTAGAGCTTTTAAAATGATATTTATTACTGATAGTGTATTTCAGCTCTAAGAAAAACGTAGACTTTGTAGCAATAAAGCAGAAGGTACCTTATTAAAGTATTATGTTGAGTGACACATATCCAAGACTGGCAACAAATTTTGCGTGAAATAAACAAAAACTAACAAACAACTATGCTAACAAAATACAACTTGAGATATGGATTTTTATCTTCTTCCTTTCGAAAACTGACAAAAGCCTGCATTTCTTTGCACATACTTTTTCTTAGAGTGTACCATGTTTCAAATACACTGTCCCAAAATGGAGAAAAACTTTATTATATTTATAAGTACTAAGTTTATTGAATACAATATAATTCAAGTGGCATGCTAACACATCTACCGCTTTATTTTAAAATTTAATAAAATCTGTAGCGATATTTCAAACAAATAGGATCCACCTTCCTTCCTTCCCTGTCACCAGTGCAGGCATATAGACGTAGTATATATATTACATAATACGTATCTAGATATTCTTGAAAGCAAGTTTGAAAATTTGAAGATACCTCCTATATCATTCTATATAAGCAAGACTGGCGAAACATTTTCAAACTAACTTTAAGCTTATACAGCGTAATGTAATATATAACTACCCAGGTCATTGTTACTATAGTTATTAAATTGCACAACAATTTGTATGAACTATGCGCTATTATCTTCCTTGCTGTTCCAGAAACCGTCTCCTATTTCTGTAGAATTCTGGGGGCGTATGAAGGAAATGTTCTTTAGTTAAATACACTTGTTGAATCGACTCAAGTTCATTAAAAATAAGTAAGCAACTTTCAGTAATTTAAAATGTTTTTCCTTTTTCCACATGGAATTAAAGCATCCCTTGTCAACTGCTTATTCTAAAATCAATGTTAAAATGCGGTTAGCATACTACAGTAATCTTTGATTGAGGTTTATTAAAATATTTTATATTTTTTAATAACATAGAGTAATCTTTGTTTGAATTTCATCGTTTCTGAGAAGGCACGAAACCAGTATATTCTCTAATTTTACAATTAAAGGGTTCAACTTCAGGAAGTAAGAAGTAATTGACTCACGAGCTACCACCTGCTTACCAATTTTGATTACGAATCTTTTGTGAAATGAGGTGAATGACATATGTTTACAAACAAAAAGGTTGATCATTTCTAATCCCACACAATAAAAACTTTCCCCTTTGAGAAGACAAGACAGCCGATTAAGGTGCGCTTTCTCTAAAAAAATGACATAAAAGACTGCGTTTTGAAGATAAGAAATAATCCATAAGAAACTATTTTTAACGATGGGGTAGAGTAGCAGTTGTGGTAGCAGCAGGAAAGATGATAGTGAAGCATTCATAAGGAAGCGTTAGGCATCACAGAAGCTGGCATTGATGATAGCTTCATGCTTTCACTCGAGAAAGCAACAGTTTTCTTTGTACCAGCAGCCAGTTCACATCTACATTTTGCTCTGCACATTTCACAGAAGAACGATTCTGTTTCTTTCTCATTGCTAGTTTACTTTCAAGTATGGGCCCTCTACAAAATATAAGTTGAGCTGGTACAAATCTTATGCTCGATTCTGGATACATTTAGTAAAAAGGTGTTAAAAGGTTTCTCAGATTCTCTTTGAAGAATGAGTTCATTGTACGCAGAAGATGATGAAGATATTTGGAATTATACATCACTACATAATGCACTGAGCTCAAGGCAAAAACACCAGCTAACAAAATTAAATTCCGAGTCAAGGGTTCAGTGTTTGCTGCGATTGTGGTTTAAGCTTACGAAGAATGAAGACTTGGAGGGTTGACTTCAAAACAGAACTAGATAAAAAAAATTAATGTGGAATTTGAAGAATGTAACTTGAAAGGAAATGATTTAGGTTCGATTTGTGAGGGAATGTGGGACAATGTATATTGCTGGCCGGACACCTTACCTGGAACAGAGGTAATCCGACCTTGTTCACAGGTATTCTCAAAAACGCATCCTATTCGGGCAGTTCATCTTAAAGGTAACCGCACTTTTTTCGATTTACAATATTGCATGTATTGTATACATTGTATACGTTTTTGTACAGTACAAATTTCAAATATTGGAGAGACAGGGAGCCTATGATTTATGAAACTTTGACCCGCCTATAGCAGAAAATAGCGAGAAAAAGATTAATCTAAACCAAATCAGCTTTCCCACAAAATAGCTGAGCAATAGCCTGCTGTCAGTTCTGTGAAATAAGGAAATTGTAAATAACTATATTGTGAACATAAGGATTTTTTGGGTTTTGACGACTGATATTTTAAAAATGCAAATTACCTTTTTCCCTCAGAAATTGACTCGGTAAAAATAGATTTAACAGAACGAAATAGTAAACGACTTCAAAGCGGTTTCTAAGAAGCCATTTAATGAAAAATCAATTGCTTATTCTTGAGAAAACAATATGATACTGCAAATTTAAAACTTTTATGTGGACTAACTCGAGCAACTCTACCCAGAAATTTCATTTTTACAGGAAACACGAGACGAGTATGCCTGGAAAATGGAGAGTGTGCGGAAGAGAACGAGTTCATTTATAACGAGTGCGTCAGATCATTTGAATCCAACCTGAGAGAGCTTGTCAGTATTATTATGAATCTACAAAATTGAGCATTGAAAAGTATTTGCAAGTTCCAGCCATAAAATGTAAGATTGAAATAGATCAGATGCTCTTTCCATACGATATTACCAATACCGACTTTTACTATGCATAAAAGGTTATAAAAAAATATTACAGCTTATAATAGCATCTCTCTTTAACTACGCCTTACAAACTCGTAAAATATGATAAGGAGGGTACTTGATACTGTTTTGTGTATATAAAAAGTCACATTTTTTGGTAACGGTAACGGTTTTGGTTAACGGATTTCTAGGAATCGCATTCTATCCTTTTGAATATTTTGGCTTTGCGTAATACCAGTTTTTGCGCGTATTTAAGCCTAAGGCTTTTGTGTTAAACTACAGATAATACTGATGAGCTTATTTCTATAATTTTTTAGGACGGAAATAGCTTCCTATATCCTGTGGTTTACTATATCCTTTTTGTTGGATCATTTCTAAATGCAAGCAACAAAGCACTCTTTATGGGTATGTGTGTAAAATATGAGTTGGTTCTCAGATTACATGCAGAATAGTTAATTTCATTTGTGCGAGTTACTTCGAGCATGTTACTTTAACGATACTTTCATGGAAATAAAACCAGAACACTATAATGTATATACGTGTGTGTTTTTTTACTCGATTAACTTTACTTTTCATCTGCCTTTCCTTTCAGTTGGAGTCATCCGAATATTTAATTTTCTTACCGTCTCATTTCTAGATCTTTCTTCAAACCCCTTCAAACAAATCTTCTTCATGTCTATTTTTATCTTTTATAAATCATTGCAGCTACAACTTGGAATAGCGTCAGATGTCTAAATTGGCTGGCGACAATTCAAGTTTGGGAGCTGTATATCTGCTCAACGAGTGGCCCAATATAGAAGTTGATGGAAGCTATAATAATGGTTGGTTATATACGTAAGCTACAAATGACACATGTTAATACTCGTGATTATTCATTTCAAATAATTCCTAATTTAATTATCATACCATGTAATGAGAGCCATGTAAAGCAGTTTGGGACAATATGTATTTTTGGCCTCCTACCCTACCCGGAACCATAATTAAAAGGTCTTGCTCGGAAATATTTAATGAGTCGTATTCACAGAATGCATCATATATGCAAGGTATGTTAACGTACGTTTCCCTATAAGTACGTCTCTAACTAATCTTATAGTCCGTTAGTAATTTCATAATAATTGTACTTCAAATTTCACAAAGGATATTATGCGGAACGGAAATTCCTACAGAATGGATCTTGGACATATGCCAGTGCATCCAATGATGATAAATGTGTACAATCTTTTCAGACATATTTGAATGGAATGGTATGTAAACTTAAATGTGAATACTTTTAAGCAATAACATTATGTTTAGAATGCAATCTTTCTTCGGAAATGTAATTCCATTTTACCTCACAAATATTTAGGAAGAAGACAACATTTTAGTTCCTCTGGCACATCGCATGCTATTCTTTGGATCATTATGTCGAGTATGTCGAAAAAAGAATTATTACGCAATTATTCTAGGTATACATTTGCATCATGCAAAAGAGATGAGTTAAATACTGTTTTAATTGACTTAAGCTAAAAAATGAAATATGTACGTTTCATATTCTCATTGGGATTCACCCCCCCATACACAAAATTACCCTTACAAAAGAATCAGGGTAACAGTTTGATCCATACAAAACTGAAAGATGACGAGTGGCGTCGTCGCCTCAAAAGAGTGTCCTTCAAAAAACTCCACTCTCAAATCCGGACAAGACTTCCAAAACCGTTCAATCCAGCCCCAGTCGTATCTTTTACCGACAAATTCCATTTGAGCTTCTCCAGCTTCAATTTCTCTCTGATATTCCGATAGACCTTACAAAATGTTGTGTAAACTTTTGCCGCCATTCCGAATGCAAGGAAGATCTGAGATATGAAGCTAACTGACATATAAAAAAATAGAGAAACACGGGTGGCTCCAACTCTCTGAATTTCCCTATCCACAAATACGTAGATATTATGGTGATCACCATGACCAAAAGTAGAATCCCAACCATCAATGTTGATCTGTGTAAGCTGTTGTATAAGTTGAAGAAGATAACTTGCAATTCCCGATGAGTTGCCAGATTCCTCATGAATCTGTTCCTACGATTTGGGAAATATGTCGATTCCGCGATGACGGACATTTCAAACGCGAGAATGCACCGTTTCAAGGCGTTCATTCCAAAGATGAAGTTGACAGCATAGCAGAAAACCATAAGGTAAATAAAACTTCGTACAAACAAATTATGCAACACGAAGAGTATCGGTTTTTCCAAATATCCAGGGAAATTTGAAGGACCAAACACGACAAAAAATAGAGACAACGGATTCCACGGTACCGTTGGAATATGTGCCGAGTGCCGCTAATGTTGACGACACCACTCCCATTAACCAAATGAAGTCGCCACAAGTGCGTGCAGAAAATGACATTATTTTGCTCTCTCGATCCCGCCACTGTTTGAAAATTACTTTTTTGAGTACTTCTCGTGAATGTGTCGCTTTTCGAAGGAGATGAGTAGGTTGAAAACTAAACAGACTGAATGGCGCTCGGAATGGAGAAAGTGGAGAAAATAGATAGCTAGTATAATTTGCGGGATTGTGGTACACGTACTCATCACACGTTTCCAAAGAAGCTCGTTTGGTTGAATAAATTGAAGAAGAATTTAAAAAAGGGAGGATCCCATCAAAGCGGAAAACGGCACGATTACCCACCAAGATGAATAAAAAGGGTTGACAAAGAATTGCTCCAGCTTTGGGTCAAAGTCGTATGGAAATGGGGATCAGGGACCGAGAATGGACTTTTTTGAAAATCCTTAGAATACTTTCCAGTGATCCTGTTGCTATAATCATGATAGCTCAAGGGTCACTCTAAGGACAAAAAAAACTGTGTGAAAACTACCAATCCAAAAAGGAAACTGATGTACGTTTTTCTTACGTCTACGTAACCGACCGAAAATATGGCCATGACCGCTTAAAATATAACTGAATTATTCAAATGCTTATCCAGGCTGAAGTTTGATCCAACCAAATTGAATAAAAGTGTAAATAATTCTGTTGTCTTATGCGAGTTCCACTTGACATTTAATTGGTGACTCTGAATTATTTGTGTAGACTCCGCTTCCCAGGAAAAACTCTTAAAAATATATCAGGCTCCAAATATATTTTTGCTAGGTAGAAGGAGGAAAGTGAGAAATTGAATATGGGTAGGTATGCTTTAGAATAAGAGTGACTGTATGGCTGGTGGATTTCTACTAAAATTGACAAAATTAATTTTTATACATTGTGAAATAGGTTTGCTTATTCCAAGTGACTTGCGTTTTGCAATGGAAACTTCTTTTATTAAATGGCATGCCTGTTAATTATAATATTTTATGTAGGTATCTTTGATAATGAAAGATCAAGATATTCAGAGCCGTTGCCCAAAATTTTGCTTACGAGTAAAATTGGGGACCTTATCGTCCACGGTTTCTAAAGAAAATGAAACAAAATTTTTAAAAATATTATTTTATTTTAGTGAAAAAATGTGATCTCCTTAGAAATGTAATTCAATTGTAGTTTCAGTTGTCAATTAGTTTTCATACTTCAAATATACATACATTTGTTACTATTTGTAAACCTATATATTTTTAATTGTTTTAGCTACAACATCATGATGGATTGCTGGAATATTGAACCCAAGAGGCGACTAGTCTTTTGTCTTTGTTGATCTAAGAATAATCATGACAAAGCTACTTGACAGTTTAGATGAAACTTTTTATACCGTGGCGGAATAAATCCGCGATGAAATCCGTAGTGTATTTAAGTTTGTTTTGTTTTTTCTTATGAAATAAAAGTACATTAGGAACTATTTGACACAAATTCTTCTAATCCTAATGACAGGAGTGGAGCACAGTTTTTTCAAATGAGTTCGGATCTCTCTTCTGTGACATCGTAATATTTCCTCAGGAGCTCTCAAATTATTAGCTAAGTTAAGGGAACAGTCGGGTATAGATGTCTCTATGTGCGACGAACAGGAAAATACGGAGAAGAATCAATTTCAGCAGTTTAAGGAGGGATCATGAACGTAATATACATACTGTGATGGTCATTTATTCTTACTTTGCTGCTTTCACTTTTTCCTGAGAAGTACATAGTGAAAAATCGAAGTAAATACATGAAATATACTTTTGGCATTTTAGTAATTTTTGTGGTGCTGTCGTGATGGCAGTGTAAGTAGATATGCTAACTTTGTGATGCCTGTCTTGAAGCTAACTTGTTTTAAAAGATTCTAAAAAAGTCATTCATAATAAAAACCTAAAAATGTTTGTTGTGATTGCAGAAAGTATGCCCGATGCCCTTAGTTACATGCAAATGACTTCCCTGAAAACCTGAGTGCAGAGTATATAATTTGTTTTTTTATAAATTATTCTATCGTATTTTCTAAGGAACTTGTTTTCGTAGATGTCTCCATTGTGACCGTGTCACAATCCATGCTCAACTGATGCTTTCTCTCGTGCTCCGATTTGTCCTCATGCTCATCACTTCAGAGCCGTTTGTCATCGGACAGAGCAGCAGCTACAGAGACGTGGTACGTCTTGGTGAATGTTGGCACTGACCAGTTGGCAATATTACATTAAGAGAAATATGAGCTTCAAACAAATGTTGTCCTTTCCTGGAATTGTTTTTACAGGAAATTCTTTGCAAGATCATTCTAGTACTTTTTCTGTACTCCACGTTTTCTTCTATAAGTTGGACGTTTGTTCAAGGGATATTTCTTAACGTTGCACTTATGGCAGATGTGATTACAATAGGCACGCGCTATCAGCTTGCAGTATCTTACACGATTGGATGGGGTATGCTGCTGTCAAAGCAACTGCCATTGTCTTCCCGGTTCTTGGAATAAGCAATCTCGTACTTTCTCATGCAGTGTGGTAATAATATTATGGAACAATCTTTGTAAGACATCATGGTTGCATGTTTGTATTTATACCGATAAATTTATCTAGTTAAGCTTTCACTATAAAGTGAAAGTGTAAACTTATGAAGTATCTAAGCATATTCGTGAAATGAAACAACTTGCTTATTTTCAGAATGGATGAAATCTGAGTTAATGATTTATTTAGTCTTAATGCACGAGTTAGCTTGGCCTTTTGAAACTTTAAGGCTTCTATGTGGATTTTTACGGCGTGAGACTAAAAAGAAATTTTTTTAACGGAAAAGCCAAATTCAAGGAAATTTCACTTAAATATGAAAATATGTGTTTATAAGTTATACGTAAATTATAAGTAAATATAAATCAGAGTGTTTGTACATTTTGTTCAGATTACTGCAAAATCCAACAAAATCATACATTTATTTTTAAACACGACTAAATTGTTGCTTATTACTTGTATACCTAAGTAACGAGTAATGAGTCAGGGCATTAAATACAAAAACTTTGAATACACAGACTGCAAAAATCATTGCAAAACATAAATGGTGACGCTTATTTCTTTATATAATGTAAGATCTCATCTCACCATTTCATATCTGTACGCAATATTATCTATAAACGTACCGTTAGTATTTTTATTTTTACTTAGAATATTCGGGTTCTATATGTGACACTGTTTCATGCGCATACAAATTGAATTGCTGTTGCTGATGAGCACTTGTATGACACACTGTACTCATAGTTCTACTGCCAATAGACGCCACCAGCAGTTTTGTAATCAGCACGTTCTCTGGCATGAAACATTTCACTATAAAAATATCTGACGACCTGTAATTCGAGGTATTACTTCACAGGTGTAATATTACGAGCTGTTACCTCTGCTTATAAAATGATTTCGTCCACCCAAGCAAGTAATGGGATCCGGACTGTTTACCGGTGACACTAAGCGTAACGGTCAAGTTTACCCAGGACATATTGGCGGTAGGACTAAATGGCGGTAGGACTTATTGTCGACAGGACTATTTTCCCATGCACAAAATTTCGGTGGACAAAATGTCCATTTTTAAAATTTCAGCAAAAGCTTCATTTCAGCATATTGCCCTTCACAGTTTTACATTCTAAAACTATGTAGTTGTAAATTATTTAAATTACTTATCTGAAAAACAAGTAGCATAGTTGTGTTGGGAGCTAGATTTCTAAATCTGCCCATTGCTTCTTCCATTTCAACTCTTAAATATGATGTTTTATTATATTTGCCATACCCGTGATTTCTATCCCGATTTATAGCAGCAAAGCCTGCTTACGCTACAGTGCAA
>JAQIXW010001514.1:0-18953 GCA_034700685.1 Willowsia buskii | reverse complement strand
TTATTGCATAAAATAGTTTTACGTAGTCTATTTTATAAAAATTGATCGTTCTGGCCTCTGGCCTTTTATTGGCACGCAGGTCAGGTCATCAACTTAACTGGTTTAGTAATAGTGATACAGTATACAGGTTTTTCTGTATGTATCAACTTCAACTCGTATAAGCACTGCGCATCCAACAATCAAATACCAAACTGAACCAATAGATCTTCTTTAAATATATGCATTGCATTGGTCTTTCAAAAGCAATCAAAAACAAAAATACAGGATCCTGTGGTCTATGGAAGCACAAGTATGAAACTAGTGTAATGTAATGCAATGAAGGTAAGAAACTCAATACGAGTCTTGCAGTTTGACACTAAGTTTAAGGAGCAATTGGTAGTATTACTTAGTAGATATCGTGGAATGTTTATGTTCCTAATACTGGCTATTTCTCTAGTATTTTATTGGTGTAAACTTATAGGTTGTTCTTCATTCTATTTCAAAAGATGAGCATGAGTTCATATAATATGTAATTAGATTGTGTAATAAGTAAATATTGGTGTATGGTATATCTACTTTTAGTTATATTGGCATTGGCACTGGCACGCACAATATATCTATCACCTAAATATGGGACAAAAAATTATTAATTTTGGTATGTAAAAATATAAAACGACAGACTGGGAGATATCTTAGTTTTTGCATCTACCCTATAGAAGCATGTTCAAACCTAAAGAGACTTGTAAGATAAAACATATTATCAAAACAGTATGTTCCTGCTCTTTATAGTATATAGGTATATGAAGGTGAAATTTCAAACGAAATCAGGTCATTTACGTTAAATCTAGTTTTTAAAGAACTATGATTAATTGATTAATATCTGGTAAGAGTATTACATGGAAATCATGATCTCGAATCTATACGTACGATGCACCCCACTCACAAATTGCACGTGGACATTTCTTTTAAATGTATACTTAATGGATGTAAGTAAAATAACTCGGGGAATTTGGCATGTAGTGAGTCTGAGAGGTTGGAAAGAAAAATAATTATGGTACATTGGTTGCATCAACTTTTCTATATATTATTATGTTAAAGATTGGCAACCGCAAGACCATTTCCAATAAATGGACACATACAAATCTTTATGTGTAAATGGAAGAGATAACAAGAACCAGATATATTTAGATATTATAGTAGTACTAACTAACAATATTACTTAGGTGTACAGTTTATTGTTTGTTTGAAATACAAGTGGTTAAAATAATTTTAAACCTGCCTTCCTTATTGCTGTTGTTGGTATGTTTGCTTTTCGTAGTACATATTTTACAGTTTGAAATCAACGCGGTGTAGAAAGAACATCATGCTGTAATATTAATTGCTATAATATTAATATGTAATATTTTATACTTGTTTGGAACTCTTCATATATAAACTTCCAAGGTTAAAAAACCTCTGACATACTTCAAATTGTCGAAAGCTGAAGTTGTGGTTCCTTGAGGTTCGGCCATGAGTGAGGTATATATTGCATAATGCTACATAGGATTGCCTTTATGCATAATATGTATTTTAAATACCCAATATAGAATAATATTTAAATACTCGATTTTTATATTGATAGAAAATAGTACAATAAAGTGCTTAATCAATCCGGCTGTGGATGAAGCATTTTAATTATCCATATAACAAAAGAATCCATATAACAAGAGTTTATTATAGTCGAAACGAAACACTCTAAATCACAGTTCTTCACAATCAAGAAGATGCTTAAAACTGTTCATGTATGTGTATCCATTCTTCGTGATCACGTGTCCAATGAAGTGCGATGCTTGTAAGAATTTTTAGACTCGTGTCATGTTCCTTTGAATGAGCATTGGTGGAATGGTTTAGCACACGTACAGAGTTCCGCTTTTATGTAAGAATTATCATATATTTTCTTTGAATAATCAGATCACAGAATTGGCGATTGAATTTTTTTCACAGATACCCTTTTCACGAGTTACATTTAAGAAGGGAGAGATGATGAAGTGGTGAATTCGTTGGTTGAGATGAGAGTACGCGATGATATAATTTATACTATGGTATAGTGTATTCCTGGGGTATTGACGTTCCTTACGATAACTCCATAAGATATTTCTGACTGATCAGCAAACATAAATAATTGCAGATCTCGTATTCCCGTTTTTACAAACTTTCTCTGTCCTTCTTTTGCCGCCGTTACTGCTCAAAGATTGGTTTAAATTAGTTTTGATGATGTTGCAGTAAGGAATGAATTATACATCAGGAATTAAAAGTTGATAAGAGATGAAAAGGTTTGATACTGGAGGTTGTATAGCCTACCATCGGTTATCCATGGATGGTGAAGGCTCTTCCATAGATGCCTACAAATAAGCACACAAGAAAGGCAATGTCAGAGGTTTTCACGCGTTTCTTGGAGATAAGTGCAGAGTTAAAGATGTTTAAAAACTGGCATATTTTTTAATAGTAAGAACGTCACTTCATATTTGAACAACCTTGCATAATATACTTCCATTTTATTATCTACTAAAAGCATAAAAAATTTATATTTAGTGTACTTTTTCCAAATCTTAAAAATTGTGTTGTAAAACTGCCAACAATGCTAATGAAATGGTCATGGAGCTGAAGGGCTGTACATTACATCCTTGTGCTATTACACAGCTTACATTCTTTTCCATTGTTTTTGTGCAGTAGGAAAAGTAGACTTTGCGAAATATCACATAGTCAGCTAAATTCTTAGAAGAAAAAACACAAGGATTTAACGAGACAACTTTTATTTCTTATTTCTCTTTGTTTGAAAATGAATATATAGTAGTTGCCATTCTTTTAAGATAAAATACTTCACTTGACAAATCTTGGCAAGTTACATTCTTTTGCTTTTACTGTTTGGCCGTCTTATGTATTCTTTGAGTGAGTTTTAAAAATATTTTTTGATAATGGTTTTTGCTACTGTATATAAAGACATTAATATTTTACATTATATTCTAGAAATCATGCAACACATTATTCAATAATATTCTATGTCATGTATAATTTTAAAATTGTTTTATTTTAAAGTATTGTAATTGATTAGAAAAGATTGGCAAAATAAACGTGCTTATTCTGACCTTGCATGTTTTTAAGGTGAATATAGGGGCTGTATCTAGTCCTACTTTGAATTGAACCTAATAATTCAAGAATGACGTCTTGCTAGCTTCCAATTTTCGGTACATAGTAGGGCTTACAGAAAGGCAGTCGAATTGGGTCTGTGATGAAAGTTGCAGTGGGAAGCTGAGATTGATCGTACTCTTTGAAAAGGACATAAGATAATGTTTTCAGCACATCATCATGGCATGATGAAATGTTATTTAAAGATGTGTTTTCGATATTTTCTATTTTGACCCATTAGTATCAATTTTGCCTATGAATCTCATGTTTTGGTGTATTTTGTGGGAATGTTAGTAAAAAAACATGATATAAACTGTCCAAGCTTCTCAGGTGTGCACGTATAAGTCATTTCATTTGAATTAAGAGACATTAATAAATAATAAATTCGTGCTTGCTATGTAATGAAACGACTTTGTTATGCTCATTTAAAAAGAAACAATCCCGTAACTATATACAAGTTAAATCAACAATATTTATGCATGCACAAGAAAGACTTTTTGTCCAGGAGTTTCTATATTCCATAGGATAGATATGTTTGAAGGTTTATGACTATGACTGTAACAGAGTGTAACCGGTGTTTTTAAGATTTTTGCTTTCATGGCTTTTAATTTTCTTTGTCCACAACTAAGGATGAAGTAGAACGATATGTGGGCGGATAGCTGTCCGTGTACGCAAATTCGATGATGCGGCAAAACCAACGTTAATAAGTATTGTGAAATATTATGGTATTATGTTCGCTGACTGCTTTATCTCCTGGTCCTGGTCTCATAAAAGATGTAAAAATTGCCTGACTGCACGGTAGCTAGCAAAACCAAGTACATGCAAATAAATACGCAAGTGCTAAAATCGTTTAGATCTTTTTCTATACCTAACATAAAATCCGAAATCCTCCTTTTATGCTAGCCCTGTAAAGGTAAAAGGGTTTTTGTGGTTACAGAGCTCCGTGTTACTAAACATTAAGGGATATTATCTAACTTTCAACTCTAAAAGGCACGATATATAGCTTTATTGTACACTTCTTTCTTGTAGGGCCTTTGACCGATAATTATGTTTCATGATAAGTATATATATAGAAACTACGAATATACCTGCTTTCTTAAAACTGAATTGGCGGGTGGGAGTGGCGGAGGTGGTAGGATATCGTCCAAAAGTGTCAGAGTCGGTGACATTGGGGCGATCCTGCCTGTGCTTCCACCAGCGAATGCAGAAGCCATAAGGAGTCGATCAGATTTGAGTGATGAAGCCCTTTTGATTGTGATAGTACCAGAACCCGGAATATGGACCAGATCTCCAGCAGAGCGATGTAAATGGGGAAGTGGTGTATGTGAGCGAGAATGAGCTCGTGACAACGCGTGTGAATGATTGTCCACAGCCAAATCACGGAGATCCCGTCGACTATGATGTCGAGCGGGTGCTGACGGGCTTGTTGGGGGTTCAAATTCCATCCCAAGCCAAAGACATATACAACAGCACCATTCTACCATGCATATCTTGAGTCCATCTCTGAGAGGTTCGTGAAGGAAGACCAGAGACACAGGATGAATTACAGAATGCGCAAAGGCTGTAATAAGCGTTATTTCATATGCAGTAGGTGCTGGATCCTCCCACGTACCAGTTCCTAAAAATTTTTTTTATTACATTGAGCTTAGAGGGAAATATAAATCAGTCAATTTGTCGATTCTCGGTGTAAGAAAGGTATACCACCGAGTAGTCAACACTATATGGCTTGTCCTATGAATTCGTGTCACGTAAATTGGCGTTTACCAACAAAAATAAGGGATGGGAGTAAAAACTACCTTTGTAGAATAACAAAGGAATGTGATTACTACGAAGGTATAGAATGCAATTGAAAACAGCTTTGGCTGTCGGGAACACAACACTGAGCTGTTCAGATTCAGAAAGATATGGTACTATTAATGGTATCAGTACTATTGTCTGTTATATTCAGGTGTTTCTTTCATGGAAATACATAGGTGGTAACAATACGGCATTACTATTTTTATCCTCGTAAAAGAAAAAATATGTATATACGGATGGTTCGTGATTTCGGGGGAAATCCCACTTTCTCTCTCCTCTGTTTAGAAAGATTTTTTGGGGGAAAAATTTCAAAGGATAGGCTTATTGCCTTTTTTAATACACTTTTCTCCGTCAACTTTCACAAGCACTTCGTGTAACAGAATATGTTTTGCTACTTCATGTTCATTCTATACCATTATATAACTTGTATGCGAAACGGCTAATTTATTTCTTTGAAATACTGCATCAACCAACGCTCAAAATATAGATGTGTATGCTTCAACTTTCTGTAAATACTTTTATGGGAAAAGTTTCGAAAGGAAAAAGTGCTGCTGAGGTTCATTTATCTTTCCCTTTACTGTGTCAGTTTTTATCCGCCGATGAAAGTCCGATTACATTGTCTTATCTTCAGATTCTTGAATGAATACCATAATATAGAATTTCTTTGCATCAAAATACCTTCTGTTTTGGAACAAGATGTAGAGAAAAAGTTCAAATCGACAATAATCGTCCAAAGTTCATAAGTAAATTGAGGGGACTGGAACAATAATACCCGATGAATGTGCTTGAACAGGATTTGTGTACACATACATATTACCGTGTAGGTAGCCAAATAGTAGGTGAGATTAATGGGAGTCAAGCGATGTTTTTGTTTGTCATCATCATCACCTTTCAAGATTAATATTTATGACTCTGACTTACCCACGGGTGCAATCAGTGCACAGATGTACAGGGGAATCCAGCATAAAAGGTTGACGATGGCTAAAGTTCCTAATGTACGTATGTGACAATGGCCATTTTTCTGGGCTTGTCGTAAAAAAGCATCTACTTCACTTGGAGTGGCAGTGTTAGCAGAAGTGTGATTAGGTAAAGCGGATTGTCCACCACATGATGTGCCGGGCATATTGGTTCCTTGGGCGAAGCTAACGCCGCCGCCACCACTAGGTTGAGGATTTGCGATTCCAGCCAAACCGGCGAGTCCAGCACCTGCAGCCGCGAGTAGACCCAGTCTTGCTCTTGCTAAAACAATCGGAACAGTAAAGCATAAAAACTTCTTGCCCTTTTCGCCTTACAAGATTTACTATTTTTAGCCATTTTGATAAACCATGTTCAAAGAAAACTCAAGTACAAATTTTCACTGTGCAGGTACAGCGTTTTATAGCGTACCTACACACATTTCCTCGCGTGAAAGTTGCCTACACACTTCATCATCCCGTAAAATTTCTCCGGAATTTTGATATGCTGTAAAATAAGCAAAGGGAACAGTGTGCTGTGTGCTCACTTTTCAGAACTCTTGTCAGCCACATCCACATCACGACCAACTTTTGCCATTTTACAAGAACACAACACCGATAGTCAACCATAGCCAGCAGCTTTAAAGCACATCTTTTCTCTTTCACTGTTGTACTTCATGTGTTAAAATTCTCCTATGAATTTATTAAACATAACCTTTTTCAAATAAAAAAAGACATTCTTTGTCGCTTTCTTGTTGGAAAAAGAGCAAACATTTGCTCTTGTATTCAGGACTAAAATAAATATTATCTTTGCGGAACGTTTTCTTCTTCGCCTGTACTCCCACCATTTTCGTTGCTATCTCACATAGTCTTATTATGGTCTCAATGAAAAATGCCTTTTTGTTCTGGGTGGTTCGAATATATTGTACATGGTCCTCATATTCTTGGTACGGTTCGCTTGCATATTCAAACATTCTTCATTTTAAAAAAGGTCCATTTCATATATATGCGATAAATAAATGTAGTCTGTATAGTCTTCTCCAACAGGCTAAAGAACATTTCTGACTGAGTAACTTTAGAAGAACAGATGGAAAGGCCATGACATAGCGTGCCGAGTGGCCTGGTTGAAGGTTCCATTAATTTTAATTGAAGCAAAGTAGCTGAGTAGTTTTCTTCTTAAGAAAAAGTTGCTTGCCATGTTAGATGTTATTATTACTGCTACGATGGCATCGTGTCCTACAACTGTTAAAGGTGAAATATATATGTATGAACACATCTGGAAGGGCTTACATGGAATAAAATGATCTGTGATATTGCCTCACTTAAAATAAACGCAATGTGGGTAACCCCACCATATTCATTTCATATTTCTAGTAAAAAATCATACCATCTAGTGTGGTGTGTTGGATGTGCAGAAAATGTGTGGAGTTTGTTAGAATAAGATGTATGGCGGGATAAAGTATGGCTGGTGAAAGTCACACATGTACGTTATTTTATTGAAATGACTTAAAAACACGTTTGTCATGTTATGCTCAGAATGGTGGCATGAACTTGCGATGCGTTAGCACCACCAGACCAGTGATAAAGACATTGCGGATTGGTTCATCCGTGGCGAACAAAGCATTTTTGTTATTTTAATCTTGATAGTGAATGCATTAACGGGAGTGAAAGTAGATTAAATTAAAATGGTAACTCTATACTATACATATATACGTACCCAAATCCTTCTTGAGTTTCCTGAGGTGGTTGACGGCCAGTCCAATACAAAGGAGGTTAACTGCTGCCCAAAGGGCATTGAGAACCGCATGGCGTGCTGGACCACGTACAAGTGGGCATGAAGGAGTGCGCGGAGTGACTTCCGCTTGAGCTGCTAATGCTCCACTCAAGAACGTTGGTCCCAGATTGATGGTCAAAGCTGTGAGAAGAAACATACAAGACATGTTGAGAAAAAAAAACATGTGAAATCTGTTGTTTAAGGCAATTTCAAGAGAGTTAAAGACGCCTCGCCTGTTGTTGTAACATAATGCACGTCGAAAAAGTGTTTGCACTTGTAATACAAGCTTTAAAAACAAAAACATTGCGTCTGATAAAGTCGTTCCTGGAATGAATTTTATGGACGCAAGTGTTTGCTTTTATGATACAAAAAGTACATGTCGCTACAAGGGCATATTATTTTTATAGCTATTTTATAGAAAAATTGGAGATTTTTTTTCGTAAACTTTATATGGTTCTAGTAAGTTCCTTTGATTTTGTACATGTTTAATAATAAGAAAAAGTAGCTTTTCTTACCAGCGAACCACACCATGAATGTCGCAAATAAAACACATTGGGGAGAGTCTGGCATAGCGGTCGTTTCCGCAAGAAGGTTTGCATCCTCCTCGTAATAGTCCTGTGAGACATATCAATCAATCTGTTCTTTTATCAAATTATTTTCTCACTCCAGCTCCACTTTCTCTTTCAAGCCTATTCCTTTTCTTTTGCTGACGGCTTATTCACTTATCTATTATTGTCGTGCTTCAGAAAAGACAGGTAAAAGTACCACACACATCAGGGTGTTTTTACTTGTAGAGAAGCATGTCTTACGTACTAACCTGGACTGAGAGCTACGTGCTGGTACTAAATTATGTCACCTATAAATTTACACTATGGAATTAGAACAATGTATTATGTTTAGAAATGTCATTGCGTCTGTTTGCCCAAGAATATGAATGTAAATAAGAGACCATGAAAAGTACACTTGAGGAACACTCGACCGAATTATGAGCACGTCATTTATACCTATACAGTAGCTATTTTTACATCATAATAATAATATGAATATAGGCATACTCTTTTTTACTCCTTTGTTCAATTTGTGGGTAAAAAATTAAGAAAAATGGATGCTTTCGTTCTTGAAAACACTCTCTGAAGAGATGACAGACATCAAGGGACAACATTCACTCCACTTTCTTTTGTAAGCATTGTCTGAATATACGCGTATCACGTTGTATAGTACATAATAAAAGCTTGTGAAATTTTTAAAGTACAACCAAAATGAAATTTTTGATTAGCTTTGTGTTCTGTCCTGAACCTAATTCCTTTACTGTGCTTTGTGTATCCATCCTTGTATTGAAATGTACAACTTGGGAAAACGTCATGGAACTTATCGGTAAAAATGGATACAAAATGTACATGTATATTATGTCCCTTTCCATCGGATTGAATGATGGGAAAGTTTCAGATGCAGATGCCATTACGAGATAATACACTTGCGTTGCAAACACAGATGATGTGTTCCCAGTGAATGTATGTAATGTAAACTATCATTACTTTGGCAATTGCATATGTAGTTGTAATGGAATTTGTAGTAAATATTGCTACAATATTTAGTACAACGCTGTAGGATGTTTATCGTGTTATGAAGTACTGGTCTTAGTTTGTAAAAAGCATGTATACGTACATAGCTCTTGTTTGACCATAAGATAAAGTTATTGATTATATTAGAGAGTAGTTTATTTTATGTAGAAAGTGAAAGTGAGAAGCTGCGTATAACATAAAAATGTTAACACAAAATTCATTATCCTTGTGTTGTATTTACTCGTTAATGTGTATTGGTTTTCTATTGAGGGCGATGTATTCAACATTTGTCCTTTCAAGGCAAGAAATCTTTTACTCTTGGACTTTGTAGAGTTAAAAAAGAAAAGTACGAATGTTCGTATTGCGTTCAATGTTTTCGTATATACCACTGGGCACACACGTGGTGCATTGAAGCAGTGAATTGCTTCTGGACGGCGTAGAATGTGTGGGTTGTGGGTACTTATGTTGTTTTACGGCTACAATTTCTAAGATGTTATAGTTTCTCCAACTTCGTTAAAACATGCGGTATGATTGTGTAACCACTTCGTCTTTTGATTCATGACACTGCGATGAGAGAAAATGTAGGTACGTTTGTTTCCTTTTCCTTTCTTATTTTCCCTGAGAATAGTCCGTCGGAATTGTGTACTACTGGATGTGGCTCACTCTCTCTACTTCACCAGCTTTAATTACGGCCATTTGTTTTCAGAATAATAATTCATGAGGAAAAATTAAACAACTTCCATTTCATAAGTAAATTGCTAGATATTGTTTCTTCGGTTGTTTGTTGGTCATGTAGCTTGTTCATGCATATTGCTTTAGATGAAAAACGTATTATTTCACTTCAAGCTGTCTCTAATGACTGCGTGCTGGTTCAGGTATATCTATTTATCAGATACTTTATAGAGTTCTGTATAAAATTAACACTCTCTAAAGTGTCTACAGTCTACATGTAAGGTCTGCGTGAGGTTTCTTTTGTTAATTTCAACGTAATATACTTCATCTAGTTTGTTCCTCTAAAGACCAGTGTAAGCATCATTTATCACTTTTCGCGGTCTCTGGAGAAAAATAAAGGATAATGCTAATTACATGCCCAGTTATTCGAATTTGTGGTGAATATAGTGGTTTTCTTCGAGTCGGAGCTTTAACTTTCTCCACGATGAATAGACTAGCTATAAATAATCTATACCCCGTTCAATGATAAAAGAACCATAACTAACGGCCGTATTTTACTTCGGCCATCACCACAACACAACATCCAAATACATATTATTCCACTCTATAATATGCGTAGCCAACTTCTATAAGAACATATTTTTCAAATCCGAAACTCTAAATTTTAATAAATCTACGCACAATAACGCATTAATAACAATTATTAACATTATGCATAATATGGAGAAAGTAACATGTACTTAGCTATGTCGGAAAAATGCAAAAACGTATGTTTGCATGTTTGTTGTTTCAGGTCTCGTAGCAGATAAGGCTTTTTATCAAGAGCATATCACTTTCAAAGCTTAGATTTTTTAGAAGTACCTATATCATTTTAAATCTCGTCGACAGAAGGAATTTACAGACCAATGATCATCCCTTGCATTAAAAATGATGAAAGAGAAAGTTCTCGTTGGAGTTATACATATTTGCTTTCGTTTATTTCAAAAGTGAGAAAGAAAAGTAGGAAATGAAAGGTTTAGGTACTATTGTTATTATTATTACGGAATAGTAGGATGTTGCACCAGCTCCTTTTGGATAAAGAGGCGAGGCATAGCGGTTCTGTGAGCGTGTGTACCCTGCGGATTGAAGTAGAGTTGGCACTAGCACTGGTGGTGGCAGTAATGGCGCATCACTCAAAGCGGCTGTGAGAAGATTGAGTGATGTCACTGTGGCTAAGAGTAAGAAAGCTGTGTCCACTAGAGAACAACGAGTTACTGGTTGGCATCTTAATACACTGAATCCAAGGGGAAGAAGAAGCGCTGCACGTGCTAAAAAAAATGTCATGAAACGTTTTGATTTTAATCACATGATGAAGTAAAGTCATACCAGCTACAGTAAAGAACCTTCTTTATTAAAATACTGCAACTTGTATGAATTTACCATGCGATTACTACTTACCTCCATCCACCAATGTCCCATGAAGCATTAAGCCCGATGACCATCTGTATGAAACCACACACATCACATCACAATCCATTTAGATTTTCTCTCTATTCTATGAATGTAGGAATAAATTGGTTTAGCTTGGTTTATAGAAAGCAGAATGCTTTCTCTACTTTTTAATACATATTTACGTAAAACATGACACGGCAACATAAGTATAGAGTATAGTACATAAGTATACTACGCCATTCGACATTATTCCACATTCCACTACCACATTTGGCTGAAAACCATTGAGACAATGCGAACTGGAAAGTAATTTTGACATACGCAAGTTGTTTGTTGTCTGAAAACACAGACAGGCGTATGTATACACTATACACTAGATTGGAAAATGTAATACACAGCAGAGAATGAACACTATCCAGCACCATAAAACTGATTCCACGTCATGTTAAGTGTAATTCCATTTGGATGCTTTAATACAAGTTCCGGAATAAAATTGGTTGCTTTTAATCTCGGAAAATCTCTTCAAGTAACATTTTAGACTCATTATTTTACCCGTGTATGTGTATCTTCTTCCAGTCGCTCCTTTGGTTTGCGCTCAAGTTTTCGTAAATATCAAACCTAATGTTCTTCTTTGTCGTTGTAGTAAGGCAACTATTTTCTCTCCTTGTAAGTCAAAATATATTCTTCCAAATGTACCATTTTTTTTGGTGTGGTAGCTTGCGTGTCATTTGAAAGCATCGTGTCTGAGCAGTCTCTATATATTGCTAGTCATCCCAAATCCCGGTATTAGTACAATGCAATGGTAGTTACCAGTGGTTTGGTTCGGCGGGGTGAGCCTGAATCCCATTTGGGACAAAATTAATGCCATTATGTATACCTTATTCTTCTTCTTGATGCAACAGCAAGCATTTTGCCATCATCTGTCTACATCATCACCTACGATTTTTCTGATATATTTTCAGCCATGTGCAATTTCGTATTTCAACAAAACCCTATAAACACAAACTATAGAAGCCCGAGCGTACTCACTTTACGACCGTTACTCATGGTGTGCTTGGACTTTCTCCTGTGTCTGCATGGCGTTTTTGTGTAGTAGGTATATATATATTATTTCCTCAGGTTAAATACTACGTTCTTTGTTAGGTATATCGAATCACAAGAATAAAGGCAAAAGTACATTTTGTAATGAATATTGCTCCCAATGAATAACTTCATTTTCATTTTATGTGGGTAATTGGAAAAGGCTACGAGCGTCGAATGTATATGTGAGTGCACGCTCACTTCTAAAATTTTACAGGCAGGCACTACGGGAACTTTTTTTTCTTCCTTCATCCTACGCTCAGCAGCACTGGATTAGTCCTCTTTATTGTAATTATGTAAGTAATTATGAACTTTTTGCGATTACTGTATAAAGTCTAATGAGCACCTAAAAGATAAGTAGAGGAAGGACTAAGGAGTAAGGAGTAACAGGAAAGCAGTAAAGTATGGAAGTTTAGGCAACTCCAGTAGTTTAGAAATAAGTAAACAGTAAACCGTCTAGATCCGGTTCAGGTTGTTTTTAGCTCATTGTAAGGAATTCTAAGTAAAAATTACACACCCATTTTATAGTTTACCACTGCTAGACCAAACTTCTGTGACTTTGCCGTGATGATGTCGAAAGAATAACTATTATCCAATTTAACCAACTTCAGTTTTTATTATTGCTCTTTATATAAGAATAAGGAAAACGAAACCAAAATCCAATTATATGAAGCAAGAGAAAGTTGCCTAAAATAACCTGTGCCATATGGGCCATAAATGAATCATTTTAATTTTTGAGAAAAAACTCTTAACAGCCATTTCCGTATCGTTTAAAGGGGATCAAATGAACGTGGAAAAAGGTTGTATCTAACGACGGCTCAGAAGGGATGGCGAAACGAATACCAAGTGGAATATTGTTAGGAACCGGTTACATTAAATGAATTTATTAACCAACGATGAGAGGATGGCAAATGGATCTGCCCGAGTGTCATAAAATTCCATTAAAAGAAAGTAAAAATGAAAATTGTGCTGAAATATAATAGAAACCTACCGTCTGAGAGATTTTCTCGCCAGGATTAGTCCTGCCAGGGACATATTGGCAATGACTCCAGCACTGGCTAGTCCAAGTAGTAAGGTGCCATGCCGCTCTCCTAAGGGGTGGCATTCAAATGTTTGTGTCGCGTTGTTTGTCGCATTTCTTTCAGTTCCGCCAATGAAAATACCTGCACCTCGAGTTCCTAATGTCAACATAGTCAGGAGAAAAGATGTGAATCTGTTCCTGTTTACTACTTTGCCACTGCTTCGGCAACCCGATGACCCGCTTGTAAGTCAGTCTCTCTCACTCAAGAGCAAGTTATGGCCTTTCTCCTCTGCTTGTGTGTTTCTCCCGTTTCCAGCTGAATGAAAACAATCCTCCTTTCTCCGTTTAGATGATTTTTTTCCTGGCAAGAGACACACTTTCTTTTTCTTTCTTTTTATTTCACTTTACTGTGTCAAGTCTGCTTTCCAGTTCCAAGTCGCCCTCCCGCAGTATGCGTATAGTGAATTGCACTGGTAGTAACCCCCTATTATTTTCCACTGCTACAAATGCAGCGGCAGTAACCACATCACACACAGTGCTTCTATCTTTGGATGTGTGTGTAGTTATTCTTGAATGGAGACAGTATTAGAAGTGGGAAAGCGCATCGTCATCATCATCATCTTTGTTACACGAGAGACAAGCCTGGGAAAGCAGAATGAAATTAACGAAGTGCAGACTGGAAAATGATAGTAGTTGTTGTAGTAGAGTCAACTAAGCCAATCAATAATAATTAGGCGATGATGGTGATGAGAACGAGGATCGTAGTAGTGGTAATCGGAGAGTAGTTTGCCACTAGCCCTTCTGTACTATTAACAGTCGTTTCACTAGTACCACTGACTACGACAATAATTTTCGACCATTTGGTGATGTTCGCAGCTTCTGTACTATCATGTAGTGTCTCTCGCAGCTTCTTTTCAGTCTCTCTTTTTCGTATCTAATGTTGAACGTAATGTTTGGTGGTGGAGAAAGTAGTGAGTGTCGATGACTGTTTTAACTGCTATAATGCCCTAATAGCACATCTACAGATAGAGTCAAAGCATCGCGTTGTTTGGTGTTGTGCTAGCTGATGCCGTGGTGGTGAAAATAGCTGTAGGAGCAGCAGCAGCAGTAATAATAATAGTAGTAGTTATCTACTATTCCTCTCTTCTTATTCTTGGCGCCTACCATTCCATTCATTCACTATAAATTCACCACTCCTGTAGGCTTATTTGGGAGAAACGTTGCTTTCTCTACGGTGATGATGATAATGGTGGTCGGTCTCAGTGGTAAACAGACTTCCAGGAAGAATTAACTGAAAAAAAGAACGAAAAGCATAATTCGAGAGAACATTGCAATTTTTCATCAACATCATGAGTAGCAAAACACACATCTTATGTAATTGTGTTTTCTGGAAACTATCGCGTAATTGTTTGAGAGACGATCTTGTTACACCGCCAACCAGAACATATGGATTTTCTCTTAAAATACTTTTATGGCTATGCATCAACCTTTCACCGAAAGTATCTGTATATGAAAATATTACTTACTTACATGATGGGCATTTTTAAGCGCAATAATAGTGCATACTCTACGCATAATTCGAAGGATTCTCATACTCATTGGGCTCTTTAAAGCGTTAGCCATTACCGTTATACGTAAACTGCTGTTTCTCTTTTAATGCCCTATATGATGCTGAGTACAATTTATATGACTCGCTTTCACTGCTAATGAACATCGTATGATGTGTAGAAAAATGACGAAGGGTCTCTTTCATCTTTTTATTATTATTGTTTCCATGACTGTTCATGTTCGTATAGAAATACGAATCAGCACCTACCGAACCATTACTGAACAAGACGAGATGAGGAAGCCGAGTGGCTTCAAACTTAAATTATCAGTACAGCATGAGCATTTTTGTAGGTCTGTTTGTTTGCTTTCTCGTACATACTCCAACTCATCATATATAGGTACACACCTTTAACTTTTCCTTCTAAGGTACCTAACCGCACCATGAAATGATAACCCACGCCGCGTAATTTCGAGTACATGCTCACTTTCACTAGTTTTGTTGATTTCGGTATTGGATTGAAGTAGGTACATAATACGCGTGTAAGAAAGTGTAAAGGCATAAAATCGTGGTAAGATAATAATAATTTCATCGTGTTCATCTGATTTTCCTTCGTTCACTGTACATGTGTATGTGTCTGTTTTCCTTGATGATGTTGATGTGTTAGTGAAAGTGTATGGGTACTAGGTACCTAAGCAAGTTTAGTACTTGGCTGATGAGGTTCATCGAGTGAGGATAATCTTGTTTTGTTTAATAATGTACATTGCTGCTGTCTCTCTGCATTAAGTTTAATTTGTATTCTGTACGCTTTCTCCAATAGCGTGTTGTATAAACTTTACTGTATTGATTTTATATTTTATTCGGTGAAAAGTCAGCCTGACTAGAAAGCAGAAAGTGAAGAATCAAGTAAAGGTAGCAACCGCCAACCTGTGTGCGAATCCTAAACAAAGGAACGTTGCGTGGTACTTTTAGGGTTCCTTCAAATAAATGTAAGAAATCAAAGAAAGCATTCATAATTACCACCTATTGAATTTTGAATGCAAGATGTATGTATGGAATGCGGATCCAAAAGAAGCTGTACTAAAGTTAAAATAAAGTTAAATAATATAATTTTCTACATTTCCTGTTAATGTTGTAGCACAAAAAGCACATAATATACAACATCAAGGACTCCGAGTGTTTCTTTGCGTTTGTAAGTGTTCTCGATATTCCTGAATATAAACATTATAGAAATTTTTATTATCGAAGCAAAAATAATATCGGCGAGCTTGGTGGTAGATGTACTGAAGTAAAATTATTATGTATTTTCTCAGCAGTCTAAAAGCATTGATAAAAGAATCAAAAGGTTATATATTGTAGAAAGAAATTCTACGACCCGAAAAAGAGAAGAAACGTTCAATGTGATGCAATTTACAACTACATGTGTGTATGTCTAATAAGCATACAACATATATTTATGTATGTAGTGATGAGACAAGCTCGATAAACTTGACGTCGTGCCTACATATGAAACGGTAGAAAGTTGCATTAGGTTAGGTGTAGGAGATGTAAGACGATTAAGGTCTGAGGTTGGGATTGATATTATTAATAATGCGGAAGAAAGTTGTGAAAGTTGAGACATGCACATATCCATTTAAGCTGTATCCTTCTTTGTATTAAAAATGTTAACCGTGTTATGTTGGTATTTTGAAACAAACTTGTTGCTACTTCAGCTTTCTGCTTAACCTGCTACATTCATGTTTCATATGTTCAATATGTATCATAGAGTTTCAGAAAGTTGCACCCCCGTAAAACTTTGCATCTGTTGTCTGTTATTTTATCATCACTAGACAAACGGTATATTGTGATGGTGTATGCATATATAGTATTCTTGCCACACTGGCGCAGTTTTACGAGTGAAATGAAATTGGTTTTTAAACCCAGCAGACATTTCGTTGATTCTCAAGTAATTTTCGTTTCGGTTAATGACGCTGTTTTTTCTTGAAGGCAAAAGGGAGCGAAAAAGTTTTAAAAATATACATCTTGCCAAAGATATTAAGCTAATGCATGTGTGCTGCTATTGAAGAATCCATAATTTGCTAATGTATATGTGCAGGGTCAGACTATGTAGAGTTTTAAAGCACCAACGTCATTTCATCTATACTATAGTGTATTCATTCAGTGGAAAGAAAACTTGGAAAACATGAAGAGGAAAGCAGTTTGATTGAAGACCTTTTTTGTTGAAACTTTTTTCATTGAAATCGTTTTTTT
Organism: Willowsia buskii; assembly: GCA_034700685.1. Lineage (NCBI taxonomy): Eukaryota > Metazoa > Arthropoda > Collembola > Entomobryomorpha > Entomobryidae > Willowsia > Willowsia buskii. The sequence goes on along the minus strand of JAQIXW010001514.1, from coordinate 1,723 downwards.
CTTCATTCTTTGGATGGATGCTTGGCTTATGGGAATTTCAAAGAATTGTTGGTATTCAACTCTGTTTCACTTAAACTTCAATACAACAGCATGAAGTAGTACTTTTAATAGTCATCCCTGTATTTATGTTAAAAATTGTTGGGAATATCTAATATGTATTTTTCTTTATTATAATAAATAGTCCAAAAGTCAAAATGAAGATAGATATATTAATGGATTGTGTTTTACAGCTCTGTCGATATTAAACTGCATGGGCTGTCTATTCAACTATTAAATGTATTCTGCAGAATGCATATGTATTGTATAAATTTCATTATAGATAAAACCTCGTAAAGTGTGACTGTCATGTTCATGATATATATACATTACAAAGCATACTTACAGTTTACTGAAGGCGTCCATCAGTGATATTAAATGTCTGTGTAATTTGGGTTTTACTGTTTCAGTGAAAAGCCATCTTGGGTTGAGAAATAATGTAGGCTTGGTCTATTAATACTATTTCTCCAACAGTTATAAGTTATAAGGAAGGGCTATGTAGGTATGTGCCAATCTACATAAGTTTATAGGATACGCACTTATCTGTATATAGTGGCATGTAGCAATGCAGCTGTTAGACATTCCCTGCATAGATATTCCCTTTGAAAAAAAATAGCAGTTCCTGTGTAACTAGTGGGGTTTTATTGCGTAATTTTGTTGGTGGCATGAGTTTTGGCTTGAAGCCATTAAATAGATACATACAATACAATAATTCAATGTTGTACATCAAAGGGTAGTAGAAAGGGGCTATAAAACAAATTTCTCTCTTTTTTTTGTCTTTTGATTGCTCTTTGTTTAAGAAGCACATCCTTATACTCCTTTTAAAAGATGGAATAAGGACGACACATTTAAATTTTGGAGAGTTAGCTCAACTTGCTTCGTTTGCAGTTTTCTTCGACTGGCTTAGCTGAGAAAAAACTACAGATGCTTAATATTTCCTTTAAGAAAAGAGAATTAGAAGTGAAACTTTCAGAGGAGGGTGCAAGAATTCTTTACTGACATTGTTAATGCGGTGTGCGAGCTTTGTATTCATTTGAACCTTGTACATCCTTGTTAATGGGATCATTTTCTGGCTTGTGTCCTCGTAGATAAGAGGAGAAAGTCTCTCATTTGTAAATATCACGTAAGTAACGTAACGTTACTGTTTGCACTTATAGATGGAAATAATGTAAGAGCAATACGAGCAGAATTGAGAAAAGCTGATAATACTGGTGGCAGTGAGGAGGAGGGGCAAGTTATCTGGTATCTGCCGTTGACTTTCGGAATGTAGTTTTCAACATTTTAGCTCAGATAAACACTTTCTCCATTTTCCATTGTGACTTGTATGATAACAAGTAAATAAATTTGATCCTGTTCTCTCGGATTGATCTATACGTCCTAACTTAATAACTGATTATTTATGCTAGTTTGTGAATGTAACTGGAAAGGGTTACCTGTCTGACCAGCATGACACAAGTTTGCGTTCTCGTTTTAGGCTGTTATTTTTGCTATCGTTAATTATGGTTTTTCGCTATGTATTTGTATACCTTGAAAGAAAAAATTAAGTTATTTGGAGATGTGGTATTTCGTAGTTTTTCCTCTTTGGAACTAATATCATTTTAGCTAAAATAGTTGGAACTAGGAACCGAATAAATAGAGTCTTTTAAGTTTCTTGCCGCGCACGTATGTTTTTATCTCCATGTGTGGG
>JAQIXW010001513.1:0-18953 GCA_034700685.1 Willowsia buskii | reverse complement strand
TTTGATTTCAGCATAAGCGTCGTGTATTTTTAATGAATAAATCTTCACGGTCGTATAATAAATTCTTGTTCATCGGACGAGAGAGCTCCTCTTCCTTTTATAATAACTGCTGTATTAGGGCAAGGCGAATCTTATGAGCTTCTAAAATTACCAGTAAGGCACATAAATATTCTTCCCCTTTGGGATAGGCATGGCATCGCCTATCATGGGATTACTTATCTTGGAAGATGTACCTACGTAATACACAAGAGATTCACTGGTAGAAAAGTTTGGTCTGTTGAGTTCTCGCAGAAATGAGTTGACAGGTGCACACGCAGCACTTGCTTAACAAAAGATGCACAGTTTTAGTCGATATCCAAATCTAACCAATTTGCTGACAATTTATAGCACGCACGAAAAACTCGCTGCCTTGGTACAAGCATGCATTTTAAAAGACCTAGGCTATTTAAAAGACAGTTATAATCGAAGAATACATAATATATGAGATCGTGGCATGGAAAATATGAAAGAAGAGTGTTATTACAGCGTGGCAAGTTGGTGTCGTTATCGTTGTTGTGCCAGTCTTATATTATGTTAGTGTGGGAAGAACATTTACATCGTTCTTGCTGGTCCACTTGAAATGAGACAGATCGAATCGTAGTATTTATGTAGATTTGCTGGTAATCAGCGAGTATAAATAGTATGCTTACTTTATTCGCGAAAGATCTTAAATCACAGTTCATTGTTATTCAGGATGGTGAGGTAGGCGAGGAGACTGACAGATGACTGTAAATTTTTGGAGATGATGATGACACCACAAGATGCTCCCAGACTTTAAGCCTACAGAGCTCATGACAGATTAGAGGCTTGCTTAAAATGGACATCAGAAAAAGGGGTTCAATACTAACCAACACCTTCATCAACGCATTTTTTTATCCCTTGAACAGAAATGAATGAGGGATGAAATCTTGTTACGTGCACAAGTTTGGGGAGAATGGGCAATTTATTTACTGCTTATAGAAATGCGTATCCAACCTCGAGTTAATAAGATTCTCCCTTTCTTTTTGTATATGAAGGTAAATATATTTCGGTGATTTTAAAGAGAAAAAAACTATTCCTTGTTAGAACAAGAGTATAGCCAAATTTTACTACTAAAGTTCATCCACTTTTTTTGCATTCAATGTTTTGCACACATAGTTGTTAGAAAGGTAACATTATTAACGCAGCCATTCCCAAACTCTCAGTATAACGGTTTATCTCATTGTAGGATTCCGTTTTCTTCCAATAAAGAAATTTTCTTAAACGACCCATTGAATTGAATTTTCCACGGTGTTGAGTTCATTTTTCTCCCTGTCAGTTTGTCTCAATAGTTTCATGAGAGCAGCAGAAGCAGATCGAATGATGCATGCTATTTTCTCGATTCTCTCAGCATTCCTGACTTCATGCTTACACCTATTGCGGTACGGCTAGTTAAACCAGATATTTGCAGGAATTTTAGCAGAACCCTAGTTTTTCCCTCGTTACCTTCATTCGCTAAAACGAAAGCCCAAGGGCAACGAAAAACTGTAGTTTCAATACAAATTCGTTTAAAAAAACTGTAAAATGGAGGCTTTGTACGTGCTTAATTTAACATGGCATTGGAAAAACCGAATGAACTATATATTATGCAAACTTACATTCCCTACTTACGTAAAAGCTTAAATATATTCGATTAGTCTCATGAGCAAAAAGTCTCTAACCGAGAATGTAACAGCATTAAAGAAACGATTGCAAAATTTCCATTCTGTATTGCACATACCTGTTGTATCGTAAAAGTGCATAGCTAATCTTTTTTCCTCGTATTCATTTTTTGGATGAAGCAATAACAAGTAAAAGATGTAATGTAATTGGTATATAAGGAAGGGGATATTTAAAAACCCACCAACTGATCATCATATTTTTCTAAGAAGAAAAACAAATTTAGCAACAACTCGTCATAATCATAAACATGTCGATTGTTGATACAGTAGGAGGTACAAAATGTGGTCTAGACGTTTAAAAGTTTCGATCTGTTCCGCAGTGAGCTTATATTTTTGTATTGTGCATTATTAGTTGGCATCAATTGGCTGCACCATAAATTTGTAAAAGGATAATTACAATCATTATTTGGAGGATGAGGAGGAAACGAGGATGATAAATGGTTATTGGCAAGTGCTAATATTGATCATCATCGTATTCTATTTTTTGCGACAATCTACAATAAGAGACATTAAGCATATTAGAGAATGGAATATACCGAAAAATTAAGCGCCAAATAAAAACAGATCTCATTGAATATTCAATTTTATACGCTTTCAATGTGTGAATAAAGCCACTAATAACTCATAACATTAACCATTGTGTGACTGATGATAATGATGATATAATGAAGTAGGAAGAAAAAAAGAATGAATTATTGGTTTTTTTCTCTTGTTCTTCTCCCAAGTGTGCATGCAGTCGTCTTCATTTGGTCTTTAATTGTGTTTTCTTATCTTAAAAAAGATTAAAAGCTTTGGCTGTTATTAATAATAATAAAGTATTGAAAGCGAAATGGTATTAGATAGCCAATCAATAGGAAAACGTGGATACACGTGGAAAAATGTGCTGAAAGTTCAATAAATTAAGACGGTTGCGGCTGTAGACTTATATGATGATGATGGTGACGGCATGCAACATGGCGATTGGTATTAGTTGGTAATGTGACTATGATAGGATGACGAAGGCGAAGTGAAAAAAGGCTCACGAAATGCTACAGGAGACACCATATCAGCACGTCACATTAATAATTATGATCTAAGGAGAAATAAGTTCTTTTTACAAAGTTCTATTAATAATGAAATGTTTCATTGTTTATCTTTGAATCGAATCATGGTATGTTTACGACAACATTTTTATTTCTTTCAAAAGAATTACCTCCTGTTGCAACTATTGAGTAATAATGTAATGAAATATGAATGGGGACCAAAAAAACCGATCAGCAAAAATATGGCGGCGGTGGTGGTGGTGGTGTGGCGTTGGATAATGCTGTTAGCATTTTATGTGGCCACTGGTCAGTAAAATATAAACAGAAAATGAAATGGAAAGCTTAAGGAAATAGGTTGTTACTTTGATGATGCTGTTTTTCAGCCTCAGCTAAATGGCTCGGTGAGTTTTGCTTATGAGCATTTAATATTTTTCAACTTACACGGTTACGATACATTACGTGATGTGCCGTATGCCCTGTTTTGTGTATGATAAGTTGATGATGATAATAATATGCACATAAAAGCCAAGTATCATAGATCACGTAATAATTTATTGCAACCTTATACATTCTCTTTTGTTGCTCCAAGGGGATGATTCAGTCATCCCCATAACTCATTCATTCATTCTCAGAGATGCATGCAAAATCTCAGTCTGCTGTCTACTACTTACTTTACTGACTCCTATGGATGTATTACGCACAAGAGCAACATGTCGTTTCAGTGTGTGTAGATTTATTATGCAAATGAGGTAAAGTGCAAGCAAATTTAAGGAAGGCGCAACGTAGATCTCAAAGGGGCGTCTGACCAAACAAAAGGATTCAAGCTAGTATAATAATCAGCAAAAAATATTATTATGGCAATCCCAACTCTTTTACTCTTTATCCTTCTTTCCTCTCTCAGTATAGAGAAGTAGTGAGAGGAGTTTTTTGTTTTATCTGTTTGCTAAGAAGCGATAACTTTTAAAGATTTTGACAAAAAAGGTAAAGTTTTATTGCAGTAGACATTGATGCATTTATTATTTGTTTTCTTTACGCACTCCTGTGTGTAGTACAGTGTGAGGATTAACTCTTTAAAGAAGCCCGACCGCAGCATATATACAGATAAGTACTAACAAATCTATAATGTACAAAGCAACCAGAAAACAAGATAAAGATCACACTTTTGTTGAATTTTGACTTTTGAGACTTGAGTGAGAGATAAGCTGAGAGACTAATGGTGTTTTTAAACTTACCAGGAAAGGAATCCGGAATGACGACACATGGTCCGTTCTCTTTAAGTTTTCCATTTTTCTGGATTTTCAAGCATTTCCCCATGACTTTGACAGTCCTGTATTTCTTGTAGAGGAGGAGGGGTTGCGTGATGTCTACATCTGCTGGGAGAATAAGAGCTTTGAGCAGGGCCGCATCCTCGCTGTTTGTTATTCGAACGACACGCGGTAAAGGGAACATGTTGATGAATTCCCGTAAGGGATATGTTTCCGGACTCCAGGAAAGAAATCGGAACTTTGTGCTCCTTGTGCTCCCCGAGTCGGATAAGTTGCACCCGCTCGTCTTCAACATTTTGACACTTCCGGAAAGTGACATTTTATTGCATGCGGCGTGTTCTCAAAATTTGAGAAGGAAATTGTATGTAGCACACGCGGTGTGTGTCTGTTACAATAAACAAGTTTAAAATACGACGATGATTTGACGATATTTCACTCTTTCCACGGTAGGATGATGCGTGAAAACTGGGATAGAGGATATGGATATTATGTATTTTCCCTTGTTTTTTATTGCTCGTGTTTATGTAGTCTTTACTCCTTCACTCCGTGTCGGTTGCTTGTCTTCCTGTTATATAAGGGTTGTTTTTTCTAACTGATACAAAATTATGTTGATGATAGTTGGTGGAGTATTACAAACGCAAACACAGCTGCATAAGTTGCGTTGTCCTTTTATTAATGTTATTGCTTTCTGCTGTTTTTTGCAGGACAACTTCCTGCCTCATTTCAATTTGAGTTATGATAGAGACATGCAACTAAGTTTTTTTTCTCCCACGCGATTTAATTTAAAAAAGGGTATTCACATATTCATCCATATATGTAAGGATTGATAAACACATATATATGTGTGTGTAATATGCTCTTCTCCGACTCGTTAACCTTAATAATAATAGCAGTGAAGAGTATTAGTAGCGCACGTAAAATGTAACTGTACAAAAATGTTGCACAACCTGAATTTTTTCTCTTGTTCCCACCGCTGCCGTATTATCCCCCACTTGTAGTAACGTTTTTGTACTTTCTGACGGTTTTTTTAGCTGAGAAAAAATATCGTAACAGTCAAAACATAATCTTGTTCATTGACAAGCACTCATCATATTTTACACGGTTTTTCCTATGCGTACTGACACTTTTAATGGTTTCCTGATTTTAGAGAAGCGCTCTGCTGAAAAGAGGGAGAGAAAGAGATGAAAACTTTGAGTTTGCATTCATTGAAGCGTGACGGATGCACACAATCAATAACAAAGTCGCTACATGTCATACAACACGAGTTGATATATTGATGGGTAGTTTATCATCACTGAAAGTCACATAAAATTCACATAAAGGTTTTCATCAGTTGTAAGTACTACAAGGAGAGAAATCGTAACTTGCATTCTGGTTCCCACTTTTCATTTTCAATCACATAGTCGTATAATGCTGCCACTTTACTAATAAAGAATTTTTTGAGTTCTTTTTTATGAATTCAGAATCTTTTTTAAAATGCAAATCCTCTCTAGCTATAGTCGTTGTTGTTGCAAACCACAGGAACACCACGATCTATGGATCATAATATTTACACGATTAGATGGTTTGATGAATGCTACTGCGGTCCTGATGATGTTACGCTGATGATGAATATAATGATGAGGCAACGAACCGAATTCACTGACGCTTCTGGCGCAAATGACAGTTCTTTTATGATGAGCGAACGAAGAGAAAAATAAACTGTTATGAAAGGATATTTCTGCCCTTATCTGGGCCTGGGGATGCTCATGTTGATGATGTGGCAGCGGTTGTTGTATTTAGGATGATAATGGTCATGTAGATTTGATTCACTTTCACTGATTTATCTCTTTCAACCAGTCCTTTATTTTGTGTTTCTCCACCTCCTCTCTGCAATAACAATTTTGCGGTTGTGGTGTGTGATGATGACTAAGGCTGGTGTTATGCATGCATGCCACCGCCGATGTGCTCCCAGGTGTGTAGTAGTAGTATTTTTAAACCACTGCGACGAATTGAAACAGAAGAAATTCCCCTTTCTGAGTCGGATAGCGTAGAAATTTTTTTTTCACTTTTATAGCTTCCAAGCAATTTGAATCAGAGTTTTAATGTTTTTGGGCTTCACCAGCCCAATGAGTGATTTACTCCGTGGTGTCTCGTCCCCAGTAAAACAAAATTATTCACGGATTTTCCTTGCATGAATCATGCTCAAAGGTTGTGGTTTCTAATTGTGTCTCTTGCTGAAGATGTGAGAATTACAATAAACTGAGTTGAAGAAGCCAAAAAAGAGTTCATTGATAATAAGATGGTTGAAAACTTTGGTAATTGCAATTCATTGTCCAGTTCGGTCCTATCTGTTTTTAGGCGAGTCTGAAGAGTTGTCTCTGTTAGACATTTTTTTACGGTGCGACCATCATGGCATCATCATTATCATTGCATAGAGCATTTGCAAAACTTTTGAGGTTTTCTAAATATATTTTGTTCGGATACATTTGTGTGGGCTTGGACATAGCAAATTGCATGAATAATGCTATTATTCTCTGCATAATGCAGACATTTACACATTTCTGGTTTTATTATATTGTGTGGTCCATATGATTTATGAGGAAAGCCAAATTCCGTTTTATTCATTCTCGTCGTAAGCTAAATATCTGCTTCACATAACGTAGATCTCGTTGTATGAAGTAGTAACAATGCCACTTATAAATGATGATGATGGGATGTTATTACTCCTAGAATCTTCTTTCTTATCTTCTCTTTTCTAGCAGTATTAAAGTTGCTTGTTGTTATTATTGTTGTTGGACTATCATCCAAGCTTTATCTGGTGGTATATCGGTGGTGGTGGGGGTAGTGGCTGCTGCAGTTGTAGCTAGTAGACATGTACAATAATAGGTATATATCTATTATTACGAGAAACGTGAACAGTAAACCACCACACTCTAGTAGTGCATTATTATTACCATATCATAATCAAGTTATATCACTCTTGCAAATGGTTAGCTCATTTTAATGCATGATGTAACAAAGTAACAGTCTAATGTGTAGTTAGTTGTCTCTCTCATTTTTTATATTTCACACAATAAAAAAAATATCCTTCATTTTCATAAAACTTTTGGCTTTTACAGATAGAAAGGTACTTTTTCACTAAATATTTTTGCTTATGTAGCAAACATTATTATAAGTCCTTGTGGTTTTATTCTTGCTGATTTTGAAGCATATATGAATCACGATCTTTGTTGTACAGCCAAAAAAAATTGTGCTGAGGCTGATGTCGGATTGAATGAATGGCTCGGCTGGTGAAGATTGTTGTAATACGATGACTTTGAGGATGATGGGTAGACGTTAGCGCACTGTATTAGCTGTAGTGGTGGAGGTAAGATGAGAGAGGATGATGCTGAGAAAGATGATGATGCTGACTCTATTTTGCATGTAATTTGTTCGTCGGACACCTGTCGTCTTGTTAATACTGGTGGTAGGTCCTGTCTCCTCAAATGTAGAGTTGGCTCAGCTGAAGAATTATAAAACAGAGAGGGCCTTCATTAACATTGATAATAACGCAATAAATTGCCAAGCATAATATTGCTTCATACTATGTATTTGTGTGTGTGCAGAAAAAAAGAGGCAATCGTCAAAAATAATGTACTTGCCAATTGGCGATCTACTTGGAGCAAAGCTAGAAAAATGCGCGGTAATAAATGACCGTTAAATTAGAGCAAGTATTTACTACTCCTCAACTAATGGCAATTGTTTTCTTCGTCTTTTGTGGACAGAAAAGTGTGTTGGCTATATATGCATTACATTTGCAAAAAAAACTGAACTTGAAATAACAGTTGGTGTAATGAACTTCATGAAAATTAAAAATTATAATGGATGCAGCAACTGTTTTTGTGGAGTGTTCCATTTTACGGTGATGGGCAATGTAGGTTGGTAAGCTCGTATTGTCTTTACTTACTTTTTCCATGTATGCATGATCTGAAAGAGAGTATACATGAGCATTGATGCAAACGTGGCAAACATTAAATTGAAAAGGCGATAACTTTGTTACTTAAAACAATTTGAAACCATGATCAGCGTTTTTTTTTATCGTATTGACACATTAAGAATACATTGCATCACTCCATTTATTAGTTTGATTAATTCCATATTATACATGCTTTCTCATAGGTATATATTTAAAGCAGTTCTTTTATCCTTGGCTAGACCATAAAAAGTATTGGCATTTTTCAAATCTTTGGTGCAATGAATAATGTAGTGAGTTATAAAATGCCGGGCCTAATGAAATCCTTTTTAGAACAGCCCTTATAATAGGATTAGCATGAATGAAAGAGGTGCAAAGACGATTTAAGAAATTAATTTAGATTCAATCAATTGATTTCAGAGAGGATTAGCAATATAATAGCCTCTACAATTCACTTTGAGGTTTATATTTTTGATAAATTGCAGTTGCAAGTGGATTTTACGCAATAAGAAAATTGATTTCATATGTTAATGGATATCACATCACCTTTAATAGAATTTAGCTCATCACTAACTTTTTTCTCTTAAAATTATCTAATGAATACAGCTTGTCTGATGATGACAAAAAGAAGTTTTAAGGAGGAATTTTCTTTCGTTGTGATTAATAACTCTCGTACTCATTCATCACCACTACCACCACCGCAATCTGCCCTTAAAGCACTCTACCCTGCAATTCTTGACTGTGATCCTCTTCTGTTTGTGGTTCTGTTTGCAGGTGAAGAAAAATGGTTTTGTTATCATCATCGCTCGTCGTTTTAAAATTTATCAGTCAATTCAGTGTACTACCTTGTTCGGCACTTACACGAGTACGATAATTCGGCAGGGATGATGATCCTAGTGGCCCACATCCAATAAGGCAATGAACAATGATGAACAATGAGTGTAGTGGTGGCAATACGCAAGCAACTCATGCAAACATGCGTGTGCGCGAGCAGTGAGGCAAAAAATGTGCAAGCTTTATTTTTTGCAAATAATATAGCGCACTTTATACTACTGCTATTATCATTCTACGATTGAAAAAACTAAAATACACACCGCACAAATAACCAACAAACAACAAAAGGTTAACTTTTGTGTGTGATGATCTGTCTGATGATGATGACGAGCCTGTTCTACAATAATGATGAGACATCAGCCATTTACCACAGTAAAAAGAACATTCTTGGTTTCATCTTCACAATAGTTTTTTCTATGTCATTTGGTGAAGATGATAGTAGCAGGTGAATGAAAACACATAAAAAATCAATGATGTGCTCCATAATGATGACGGTATATAAATTGAAAATGATGAGTGAAGTAGTAAAGCAAATGATCACACTACCCACCGACGACACAATAACATTCTCCCTTTTAGATTCTCTTCCTTCAACAACTTTTTTCTGCATATCCTCTTCCTTTTTATTAACAAAAGATTATTTTAGGAGATCTATTCTGATGACGAAAGGCTATGTGTACTTTCTTTATAGTGAATTAGCAAAGTGTATAGTATTTCATCAATATGCAATTATTATTCCTTCTGGGTCACATTTTATGATTGAAAGCCCATTATTGGAGCTGAGACAGAGTGACTTCCAAAATAGCTTTTAAAAAGATTTTAAAGGTAGTAAGTTTTTGACAAATAAAATTTTTATCTTATGTTTTTATGATGACAAAGTGTGCATTATTCTCAAAGGTAGACATGTTTGCACACAGGATTATAGGAGCAACATTTTTCCGGGTCATGTTGTCACACGAGTACCTTTAAAATGACACCTAATGATATAATGATAACATCAATAGCTATTATTACAACTTGTTGGGTTTTAAAAAGTGTGATTGAGGACAGATTTTTTTTATAGACTGGCAGTTTTATATATTAGGTAGAGAGATATTTGTGGTAAAAGGTTAAAAATAATATTTGAAATTAGGAGGAAGCTTTCGAAGAAAGTTCAAGCTGATCCACAAATTTTCAAACCTAAAGCATCTCCACAGTCTTCTTGATTAAATGCTTCAGCCGTTTACTACTAAACTTTTTTTCGTTTTCGTGCGGCGTATTGCTCAGCAGGCGACATATTCCCGTTTGACTCATGGGACATTGAGATAACAAGCATTTAAAATTGTTTTGTCAGGTTCGAGAAATAACTCTGCCATCCGCATAGTGCACTGAAGTGTAGACCTTTGAGTTTTAAACATGAAATTGTATCAAAAGTCATCAAATGAAAGAAAGTTGGGGAATCCGTTTGATATGATAAATGGAGTAGAGTTAATATTTTGATGAATTCATTATTATTATCCGTTGTAAATAAAGGAGAGTGCAAAAATAATGAAATCCGAAGTCACGAACGCGTCCATCAACTGCCAAACTTTGAAAAGGGAAATACGAATTTCACTGATGATGAAGGATTTTCTTATTCATTGAAAAATCTACTCTAGGAATGCAACTCTCGAAGAAAATTTGAGATTGATATTGAGCGAATCTAGAGCAAAAACAAGAAATTATAACAGAGGAACAAAGGGTACGCAGAAGAATGCACTTTTTCATGCATATAGCTTTATAGTTTTAAGACAAAATAGTTTGGACAATATAATAAGCTTTGAGAGTGTAGAAAGAAAAGATTTACAATAATACATGGGAAGAAAGGTCATTTACTCGTTCAATAAGAATGCGGCCTTTACTGATCACAAGCTTGATCAAAGACGTGATAATGTCTGAACTTTAAACAGCATATATAGCACCTGTACAATACGTACGCACGTTCTCTCGTATATGTCAAAACAATCAATTTCAAGCGTTCAAAAATTTTCTAAAGAAGTGAATGAAAAATTGAAGAAAATAGAAAATCAGAGCAGTTGCGCGAGTGTGTGACTTGTTATTTAGTCATACCCAAATGCAATAAAAATGAAGCAGAAAGTTCAGATGAATTATTGTGACAGTGTCGTTTCCAAATGATTAAATTAAACACAATAAGTAAACAATGAAATTAGAAGGCGAAACACTTGAATGAGATACTATCATACAAGGAACAAAACCACTGACTACGCTTGTGCTGTAAAATATTATTGGTTTGAGTGCCCGAAATGTTCACCTCCACCAAATTTGGTAGGTACACAATTGACAATGGCAATGCGTATGGCGCATGTTTAGTATTTAGATAGAATTTTGACAAATTCACAATTCGCATTCTTTATTGTTTTCTCAAACAGTGACAAGAAACTTTGAATTTCTAAAAGATTTTCTTTAGAATGGTGCAAGATGATAGTGGGGAAACCAAAGCTAAATACAATTGAGTCTTGTTTACATCATCGAATGGTACTTTTGCTCTTAATACTTTATAAAGAAACGTTTTCAGACATGGCTAATCTATATGCTAAAACTAAATCCATGTAAGAAAGATTGCCGATCAAATGGTGAATGGGGCTGCTGCAAAAATTTAAGCAACATTTTTGTAGGTGCTTGTTTTTGTGGTGAGAAGGTGAGCAATGAGCATGTTTACAAACCAGTATTATATTCTTCCCTCCCTACGCATAAAAAAGGCTTGTGAATTATCTGTGGTTTTTCCTTAACTTATTTTGGGAGTTTTAAGAACAGACGCATTATGTCGGTAATTGTGTAAAAATGTCATGTTGTTGCTACTAAATTTCAATATTGCTCACTTACTTTTGGCATTATTAATATGACAAAGACAAAAACGCCTGGCCCACATTTGCCATTTTTTGTTGAGTTGTCAAACAGAGAAAAAATATGTCGATGATAAAGCAATGCTAATACAATGTAAACTTTTTTGTGTATCAGATAAAAATACATACAACATGCACTATTATCTGGTAAAGCACACGAAACACAAACGAATTCAACTTTTTGTACAGTGCAATCTTAGTAATGAGCACACACAGGAAACGCTTGACTGCCTGTCGGAAAAAAAGAAAATTACCCGGAGTCTGGTAAAAAAAATTAGTTTTCAAAGTGTATTCTTCTTCTGTAATGATTGTATTTCTCTTGAAAAACATGCAACAATTGTGCTGAAAGGAAAATTCTCTTGTTTGTGTATTCTTTTCTATACGCAGAAAAAATCGAAATTAGACCTTGCTTCTTGGTGAATATCATGATTCATCATGATGAGAGTGTTTTCTTTACTAAATATTTAAAAAACATTTTAAAAGGGATTGCTGATAGTTAGCTCTAGACTTTCATTTTGGGATCATTCCTTGTAAAATTACTTGTCTACAAAAAATGATGATGATGATGATGAGGTGCTCTATTATTTTAGAAACTAATTTCCAAATTTAGATACAAAAACATAAATTTTTTAAACACAAGATATGTGACTTTTAGCTAAAAATAAACATTGCAACAACCCCAAGATACTTTACAGATGTTATTTGAAATCATTTTAAATTTATTTATTCTCATATTTCTCATGCTAACCATTTGAACTCGTCTTGATAATACTAGATAATTTGTTTATTTTGTGTTTCCTTATTGGTTTCAGTTTTAAATTACAAATATCATACTATCAATATTCACTAAAATAGAAATATTCTGCATTAATTTGCCGGTATTCATGATTAAAAGTTAAGTATAAAAATCATTGACGGTATGACACACATTTAGGAAAAATGTTAAGTTATCTGAACTATGAACCATGTTTCTCTGATCAGTACTGATATTCTTCAATTAAACTGAAAATGGACCTCTACATAATCTTAATATTGCAGACATGGTCGAGGCAAAGGTTATCTGGATTTTGACGATTCGAGGTAATATTATGGTTCTTCCTTCTCTGAGAATGAGTCACCCGAAAAAAGGCTAGGCAGGGACAAAATCAATGATGCGGCACAAAGAAGTTTTGTACCTTAAACTTTATTTTGAAACGATTAAGAACACTATACCAAGCCCATTGAGCGAGTATGTGTGCAGCATCATTCTTGAGTGCATTGTTCATTCATTTTATGACCATTACCCAAACGACATAAAAATTCTATTCACATATTATGCATCATCGTATTTACTAGCATACTTTATTTATAAAGTTTACGGTGCACTAGAATAATCTTTCACATGACGCTTTTAAAATCCCATCTTATTATTCAAGAAGAGCCTATTAATTTGCATGACACTGCTTCACATCCAAGAACGGCCAAAACAACGAAATCTAGTTATTTTTAACAATGCTTCATTCGTCATGCTGACAATTATAGCGGTGATGAAGAACTTTACATGCGGTAAGTAACACGACACGATCACACAAATACCAGCGCAAAGTAAAAAACTATAGTATGTGCTTTAAGGACAAAAAACCAACCTTTTCAAGAATCCAGTATCTCTCAGCCTTGTGAAGGTAATTCAGCGAGAGAAAATTATCCAGTCCAGTGCTCTCTACTGCGATAAGCAGCAGAAGCAGGAAGGAAAACTTGGAGAAACACCAAGAAAGATTAGTAGGCAAAGTGCAAGTTCATGAATGCACCGGGACACCACACACGTATGCAGCGTACAAATGTACACAGTTTACACAATGAAAAACGAACCACTTTTCATGAACCGAAACAATTCACTTATTGTTATCCTTTTATAAACCAGACAGACATAGATCTGCCCTCCACGCTAGCATAAGACAGACTGACAAGAAGGCATTCACTTTGCACTAGCTTCGGAGTGATCACGACACGGCCCTCATCACCATGATCAACTTTTAGCTTTTAGTAGCTTATACAGAGGGATGCAAAGGTATCAGCAGAACATGTACATTATCATCAGTCAGCAGCAGCATCAGCAAAAAGTCAGTTGAATGGGCAAGTAAAGTTAAGTACATTTACATGCTTGAAAAATGTGAGTATGGCTATCATCTCCACCACCACAGTTTGCTGCTTGCTAGATAGGGGGATGATTCAGAAGAAAAATATATTCATGCGTTCAGATAGGTATATTTAATACTTGGTAAGCAGCGTTACATATTCTTAGAGAAGATATGAACATAAACTTTTGCATACTTTTAAAGATACACATTTATGAACTTTTATATATGGGTTTATATTTATTCGTATGCTGCTCGCATGTTTCTGCTTGGCTCGAAGGGGAATGAACAAAAAAGTTGTATTGCCTCTAGGCTTCTATCTTCTAGGCATCTCTTTTTCATTGCCATTTCTTGTGCAAAGAAGTTAAAAAACATACGCAAATGCAGGGATCTACCTGAGAGGATTGCAATGTTCACACATATTCACGTTGAGCACATTTATAAGTTGTGTCGTGTTACGTACAATTACAATTGCATCGTAACTTGTTGTGGTAAAAACCTTTTTTCTGTCGTTTTATTTATTTTTCATAACAGAAAATTGCTTCTCGGGAAGATTATGTAAATAATAGTTGAATGGATTCATAGCGGCAGAACATGCAAACAACATTTATATGTTTTTTTTTCAAATGTCCTCTGATAATTCACATGTAAATGTGACAATTATATAAAAAAAATTATATGAAGCAAGTACATAAAACGTTTTGCTCTCTACAAAATATCATTGACTCTGTTTTCCTGTGGATTGAATTTTGAGGATTCTTATTCTTGCTCTTGTATATGCATGACCTGTTTTCATTTTGATATGTAAATTATTATCGGGAAATACGGTGACGATAATACTGATGGCATCCGTCCAGGATACATGCTGATAATATTCATGTCCAGCAGGATATAGACACGCACGACGACCATTTCATCCTCACTGACCATGGTATCCTTCACCTCAAAAAAGAGTCTGTTAACTTGTGAAGCTAATATTGATGAATTTTTGTGGCTGCTCCCACTACCTGCGTCAAAGTAAGAACTGCACTCGTAGAGCATGATTGCAAGACGATGATGATGATGCAACTTTTTTAAATGTCACAAAGCCATCGCCTATATAAATGGCATTGTGCTTGAACTAGTCAATTTGCTAACATGCAATACTAATTTCTGCTTTAGGGTACAGTCACCCATTTCCCAGAATATATGAGAATTTGATACAATTGAATTTATAGTGTAATTACCGTCATTATTGCTGTTATTATTAAATATTGACTACCGAGGTAAATGTGTTGTTGGGCTATATGTTAGTTCACATTGTCTGTTGTGGGGGATGTACAATGTACTGCCCGTTGCCCATCCTTTGTTTCAAAACACGATATAGCTATTTAAAGTTGCTCTAATGATGACGCGACTGTACTAGTGATGCACCTGCTCTCAAGTTGCATTAATGGCTTTAATAAAGGCTATAGCACAAGGACATGAAATTGGTAATAGATCGCAAACTGAAGAAAATCAACGTGCACGTTTGAAAACACATTTTTATATGGCGATATGGTATGAGGACGGTAGCCGAAGCTGATATATATTTATGTCCTATAGTGTCACGAATCTAATTATAGGTCTAAAAACAAATGATTAAAGATTCTTTTATTTTACCTTAGGAAAGTAATTTGCAAAGTAGTTAGGGTTGAGCCAACATCATATAAATGCAATTCTAGAATACCATTAATTTTGTGAATATTTGTCAGCAAATCGCTTCAGTAGCACTTGAATGGCCATTTGCCATCAAGTGATTATAGCATGATTAATAATTTGGATAAGGGAGTGTTATCAATGATGATGATGATGATATAAACATGTCTCATGCGTGGCATGGCATTTCAATTACCCTTCAACAATGCAAAATTATTATTGTTATTATTATTAGTTGTGTGAGTGATTATAGAATGAATGAATCTCTTAATCGCTACGTACATATCGAATTGCCCATTGCTACAATACTTTTGGTCGATGATGATGGTGTGTAGCTAAACTGTGGCAAAATGACTATGCCTCATTTAATGCCAGAATGCCACCGAGAGCTATATGTCTGTGTCCTGAGTGAGTAATAATGCTGCGAATCAAAATCCCTTCACACCTTTCTTCGTCAATGCTAGGTTACTTAACGTGACGGATGTTACGTGTACTATACCAAATCGCCATATTATAGCCCTCTTTGCCTGTCATGTAAAACGAACGTGTCGTCTGTCTGTCGATTAAAATATAAACTTTAATCAAACGGATTGAACTGCGACTACTCATTCTCATACAATGTGCCAATTTACCGTAAATGACGCAGCATTGGATTGCACCAGGGCAGCATAAAGCAACGACTAAAAGTTAGATTAAGGTCTTTGATCATTAGTCAAAGTTTCCTCAAGCAACGAAGCAATTGATGTGTACACACACATATAGCGCGCTCAAAATCAGAGATATAAGTTACCCTTCTTCTGTCGAGATCAAGCCATTACCATCATAAAGCCATTAAATGTGAGCTGTTATTGTTTACTTTATACCGTTGACCAAAATGACGAGACCGAAAAGGAATATAAGTGACGGATATCAAAATGAAGATTGTAAAATAATGGCTGTGAGATGCATGAAAAATTCCAAAAGCTTTTGCATCTTACATGGGCACAAGATAAATGACGGGCAGCATCGAATAATATAACACGCAATAAATAAGGCGGTAGCTTACCCTTCCCCACTGTACTACCGTAATTAGTGAACACAAGAGGCCTTGTACCTAAATATAGAGTTTGTAGTTGACATTGCATTGTCGATAAGTCGACAGGTCACGGAGAATAAGCGATTCAACCAACCTATGAATTGAAGTTCAATATTAGGCACGCGGTTTGTTAGCTTTGTGACCAAAATTATGCATGTAAAACCCATTTTTTTAAACATTTGTTTTATGTCATCGTGGTATTTGCGTTGTGGTTTATGAAAATTTATAATGCGAAGACATATTACATCCGTGGAATTTTCCATTACAACTCAGCACCAAACACATCGTAATTGGCCACGATATCTATAAATCAGATTGATTCAACCCAATTTTGAAAGAAAAACTGCAAAATCGTACCAGGTGAGGTAAACTAAATGGACTCAAAGCGTGTAAGAAGGTATGTGCTGTAATAATAATGATGCAAAATTGACTTTTTTGCTAAATGCCTGCAGCTGCTTTCAATCTCTGCAGGTTGAAAGTTGCAATAAGTACGGACGGAAAAGCGCATTATTGGCGCAACAACACTGAACGTGCCTAGCACCAAAAACAACCAACAACTAACCGCTATATTTGTTATGCACCAATCAACCCAATAATAAAAATAATACGATGATTTTTTTTCGATTTTTTTCTCATTCTTAATAATCCCACCCATGTCGGCATTCAATTTTGTGACAATAATCATCCAATCAAAATGGGGAAAGAAATTAAGATGATTAAAATACACCACTTGTTGATTGTCTTCCTTGTTTTTGTAGGAGATATGCACGTATCAGGGAAATATATTGACACTACTTCATTGACCATTATCGTTACAAGTTATGCAAGCGTCTAGAGAACGGTTATGGTTTGAGGTGAGTCATTGAGATATGAGATATGAGATATGAGGAGACATAAACTTACTCTCTCATTGATAAGCTCAGCTTCAATATATTAAAATTATTGAAGAATTCACAGTCATCCCTATCCAATCTAGGTAAGTTTACTCCTAATTTAAAGAATTAATCAAGTTCTAGCTAATTGGAATGAAACTTTATTTTCTAAATGTTCCTCCCTGTAATTTATTATGCTTGGATTATTAATTTTTTAGTGATACATAGTGGTAGTGACGAATGCAAACAGAATAAAAAAGAAGATATTACGATGATAAGTGTGTCAGTAGTAAAGTAAGCTAATCACTAAAATGAGCTCCCTGCTTCATAATGATGATTTTCCGTTTCCTACAAAACTATACCCTACATATTAAGACTAATATAATAATAAAGTTCATCAAAGATAGCTCATTGTTTTAGCTGTTGTTGTTATATAATGGAAAACAGGCAAAGTGCATCGGTGATGCTGCTAATAATATTAAAATTATATTAATGCATTTAACCGCAGAATTCTTACTTACGATTTTTTCACATACCTATAATAAGAAAAAAAATATATTGCTGGCTGTTACTCTTATTGCAATGCAATATGGCGTGAATTCTAGGTTGGCCTAGATAAGTCCTATTGTTAAGGATGTTTTAACAATTTTATGACCGCAGTTACATGTCTTGCTCATATAAGATTTTTGCTTTTTTTGAAAAAGGATTAAGAGGGGTTTTTACACTTTATAGCAAAATCATTTTCTCTAGGATCTAATTCTGTCATGTTGAAAAAAGATCCAGTGCGTTTCCGCTTTGAAACATTTGACACAAATAGCTTTTACGAGTAAATACGTAAATAAAGCATGCTCGCATTGAATAAACAAGTATGAAGTACAATAATCAAAATTTATGAATGAACCATAAAACAATGTAATATGCTTTGACAGTAAAACAGAGAGAATGTCTCTGACTAACCTACTTTAGGCCGTAATGAAATTGTGTTGTTATTGTGATTTGGCTTCTAGAAAGGTGTGGATGTCACAGTGAGGGGTAAAGAGAGGAAGTTATGTTACTAATACGAATTCATCTATTGTAATGCTTTCATATGTAATGCAAATACACAGGGCAAAAAAGGGGAGGAAATGGTGTGAAGTTACGTAACATAACTGATAGGCAGCTCAGCATGAGCAATGTGAGTGCAGTCATTGATAGTTAATTCGAATGGCTTTTTATCTGAAGATGCTATGCCTTTAATTTTGACGTTAAAATATTTTCTCCATCTGCCAGCATGGTTGTATTACTATTATCATGTCACGTTAGTTGGAGCCTATAACGATAAGAATGTGACCATTAAACCCTTTTAAACTGATTGCGAGAAATACCATTTAGTACTAATCTTTTAATGTGTAGTTAGCGTTAAGTTAAAACCTTCTCTTATGTGTTATGTATAAACCAGGCCTAAAGGGAAGGAAACAGCTTAACGATAACTCATAAATGACATTAACAGAGGCGGTAGTGTAATAATAAGTAATGTAGACAAGCACAAGACATACTTAATATTATGTTGTATTATACTGA